>JAWZTD010021780.1:0-18130 GCA_035221335.1 Echites panduratus
GTTTCCCCATCAATGAGAAAGGACATTCACATTTCTTTGTCCCAACATTACTTTTCTTCAACTTTCTCTTGTCATTATGCATGGCTTCATCCCCCTCGAGCTTCACTGGTTTTCGGTATTTCCCACCCCTCTCACATCCCAAGTAAACTTTTGGATTTTTCTTTGAATGGACGGAAGTTGAGCGCTGAGTAACAATTACAAATCCCAATTCTTTACCCCGTTGACGAGACCATGATATCAAAGCTTCTTTGCCTTGGAAATACTGCAATTCAAACATTTACTTAATATTATAATGTGATTCTTCTTGTTGTTCTTGAACAAAAGATAAAACTAATTTTGACATACCTCATAGTTTGTGAAATGAGTTGTATAATCAATTAGTAAAGATAAATCTTCAACTTCGTTGCTCCCCTTGCTAGAAATAATGGTCTGCAAAAAAATAGATTTACAATAATATGAGAAAACAATTAATTGAAAAAAATTAAATACTTTCGGCGAGTTACAACCGACTATAATTAATAAATTCGGTACTACATGGCTGAAAATTATTCAATATTTCGGCTACATATTGCCGACAAAGTGGAATATTTTCGGCTACATGTTGCCGACAAAGTTGAGGTATTTCAGCATTTCCTAACCGACATTATAATTATAAGTCGGTAGGTTCTCGCCGACTGGATGAAAAATCCTCAGCACTGGTTTGCCGACTTTTTATGCGACGACATTTCGTTCCAAGCGACATTCATGCATCAAAATCGATTAAAAACTTACCGTTTTTTCGTCGGGTGTCCTTCCAGATGCATTGTTAGATTCCATATTGCCTCAAAACCCTTTTTATATCAAGATTTATAAAATGTGAGTTCACAAATTTTTCAGAAAACAGCTTAGGTTTGAAAAGAATTTGATGCCTCTGTGTGCTTTCATACGAATATCTATACCTTGCTGGGGGTGTGTGGTTATCAATTTTTTATTAAATTTTTTTTTAGGGTATTTTGGTATTTTCATAGGTGATGGCAGATGACATTTGAATCAAGGGGTGTGTGTTTATCACAAAGGTATGTGCAACCATCCTTTCCCTAAACATAAATCCCTTGTCTTAAATTTAATGGTAAGTAATGATGAAAGTATTAAACTACATTTAAAAAAAATTGATAAGCACACACCTCATAAAGGAGAGTAGAAAACGCAGGAGTAGAAAACGCAGGAGACACACTAAAATTTGTTCAAATCTCCTTGATTCCCAAAAATTTGTGAATCCACATTGGATCAATCTTGCTTCAAAAAATTTTTTTAGGCAATATGAAATGTAACAATGCATCTGAAAGGATACTCGATTAAAAAACAATAAGTTTTTACTCGATTTTGATGCACGAATGTCATTTGGAATGTTTTGGGGTCATACAAAAAGTTGACAAACCAGTGCTGAGAATTAACCACTCAGTCGGCAAGGAATTACCGACCTAATATGAAAATGTCGGCGACAAAATGCTGAAACAATTCGGTATTTTTGGCAAGATGTGGCCGAATTTAACTTGAATTGTCGGCTGCAGACTTCAGACCATAATCCTTCCAGTCGGTTGTAACTTGCTGAAATTATTGAATTTTTTTTCAATTAATTCTTTTCTCACATCATTCTAATTCTGTTTTTGCAGACCATTATTTTTAGTAAGGAGAGTAATGAAGTTGAAAATTTATCTTTATTAATTGATTACACGACTCATATCACGAACTATGTGGTATGTCAAAATTGGTTTTATCTTTTGTTCGAGAAAAGAAAGATTTGGAATTATGTGATACTCAATGAATGTTTGAATTGCAGTATTTCCAAGGCAAAGAAGCTTTGATATCATGGGTTCGCCAACGAGGTAAAGAATTGAGATTTGTAATTATTACTCAGCACTCAACTTCTGTCCATTCAAAGAAAACTCCAAAAGTATACTTGGAATGTGAGAGGGGTGGAAAATACCGAAAACCGGTGAAACCCGAGGGGGATGAAGCCATGCCTACTGACAAGAGAAAGTTGAAGAAAAGTAATGTTGGGACAAAGAAATGTGAATGTTCTTTCTCAATGACGAACAATTACCTGGTGACGATTTGTGGGTATTGGAGGTGATATGCGGCACACATAATCATCCTGAAATGCAATATGGTGAAGGACATTCATTTATAAGTCTGCTGCAACCTCACGAGGAGACTATTGTTGCTGAGATGCATCCTGTTTGGCGCGGCCAAAGGACATCTTATCATCTTTGAAGCAACGTGATCCTTCCAACTCATCTACTATGAGGACGATATACAATGCACGATCTAAATATCGGGTAAAGGAAAGGGCGGGACGTAACCAAATGCAGCAGCTAATGCACAAGATCCGGGAGAACGGATAGTACGAGTGGCATAGGAGTGACGGTGACACAGATGAAGTTCGAGACCCGTTCTTTGCCCACCCCACTAGTGTTGCTTTGTTGCATACATTTCCGGAGGTGCTGCTTATGGATTGCATATATAAAACAAATAGGTACGGTCTCCCTTTGTTTGAGGTGATTGGTGTCACGTCAACCGACTTGACATTTTCAGTGGCCTATGGATATATGACCGCGGAGCATGAGGATAATTATAGTTGGGCATTGTCAAGACTAAAAGAGTTGATGAAAGATAACACATATCCTTATGTCATCACTGCGGATTGTGAGGTAGGATTGATGAATGCTATATCGGATGTGTTCCCAAAAGCACTTCACTTGTTATGTAGGTGGCACATTTAAAGAAATGTATTGGCTAAGTGCAATAAGTATTTCAATGCAAGTTGTGCTTTTGGATATGCTTTCTAGCACAGCCGGTATGCGGATAGCATCGCATACTTCGATATGCTTTCTAGCACAGGGCAGGACTCGATACAGATACTTGAGATAGTGGATAGCGATGGTGGCATGTAGTGTATTTTATATTTAGTAGTAGTAGCTGGAAACTATGTAATGACATGTTTGCTTACTGTAGCAATACTTTCATTTTCTTCTATTAGTTAATTTGTTCACTATTATTTTTAATTCTCGAGCACTTATGTATTGTACAATTTCAGTTAGCAAATTAATTCTGTAATCAGTGAAATTCAGGATTTCGCAGATAAGATGCCAATAGGAATGATGAAAAGTCGGCAAGAAACTAATGACCAATCATTAAAAAGTTATGGCCGAAATTACCTAATTTAGTCATCTGTGTGTTGCCGACAATGTTTTTCGGCCATCTTTTCAATGATTGGTCATTAGTTTCTTACCGACTTTTCATTGATTTGTCATTACTTTCCTGCCGACTTTCTTCACATTAGATGACGTAAATAATAAAATAAGCGAGTTCACAAACCGATTATTATCGTTATAACCTTGTATAATAACAATTCTTTAACTCCAACTTTAAAAAATCTTGGTTTTTCTTTTAACATCGAAGATACCAACATAATAAACATAATAAATATGATATATAAATTATTATACGAAAAAAATACCACAAGTGCAAATGGATGATAATTTAGATGAAGAATAACGAAAAAAATTATTGTTGTTTACATAAGTAACTAGTCAACGAAACATGACACAGATTACTTATATATCGGGAATAAATAACTAGCTAATGACTGGGCAGTCGCCGACAAACATGATGGATATCAGGGGCAGGGTCATCATCGGGTATGACAAGATCAGGGTCTGGAATGTGACTCAGTGATCCTGAGATGTCACGACGCTGTTGCATGTAATAAGCTGCAGTCTGAAGTATGTGATAACGTGGTCTGGCCTCAAAATCTCTATCGAGGCTGAGAAATCTCATCCAGTGCTGCAAGTCATCATCGGTCATCACATATCGAGCATCATGTTGGGAGCTACTACAAGCATGAGCTTAAGCAGACCTCTGAGTCGGGTTCTAGATAATCGGGTGTGACACTCTCCGGAACCATGCCAAGTAGATCTGTGTCAAGACTGGCTCTAAAGACCAGATTTGGTCCTTCACGTAAATATGCGAGGACCATATGCAACACCCAGTTCATCCAATTATTGGAAACCAAGCTAATAAGTGCTCTCTTCTCCGGCGTTAGGCGACCTTTTATGGACTTAACAGCAACTCACTCGCACGGCCTAGGAATCCACTGAATGAACCCGAACTGCCTAAGGATTCGATCAGGATGATAACCCTCCAGATACTCCATGAAGCACAAGGTCCGCAAAATAGGCTGATATCTTGGAATGGGTGATGAATCCGACCGTTGTGATATGGAGTCCAATCAATCTGTTTCACATCCGTAAACATGAAAAAATTTCAAGTTAATGCACTTGTTAAGTTAGATTAGGGTGAACCACGTATGTGACAAAGTATAAGTAAACAAAAATAGGAATAAACTTACACTCTGATAATCCAGTGCATCCAGTTGCTCCCGGATTGCCCTGAGTCTATCAGTGGTACCTCCGAAGGCACGATCTGTGTCCCACATTACAACCCTCGGCTCATGCAACTCATATGCCGGAAAATGCACAACCCGTTGAGACTTGAAGTGCTCACATATCCATGCCTGTAGCAAGGATATCGGACCAGAAAACTGCTTGTACCTCCACTGACAACCATGTCCGCTTTGCATATATAGATAGCTAGCACTCCAGCACCCCACGCATAACTATGTATACCATGCACGTTCGCTAATACTTGCAACAGACTACAATTCACTCTAGTGCCGGTCTTATCGGAGAAGACAGTACAACCGAGGAGGTAAAGAATGTAAGCCCGAAAACAGGCCTGAATCCTCTCCTCCGTGTCAGTGCCATCGAAGTGACTATATCGATCTCTCAGCCACTTCAGTCGTACTGAGGATGCACCAGTCTTCCTTACGAGCTCATCTCGAGCATCCTCCAAGCTACATCCCAATAGCCTAACAAGCAACTCCTCTCCGCTCAGCTGCTCCTGTCCCAGAGGTATACACAATAATTGTCCAGAAATGGGAATCCTATATATACAGTCAACGTCATCTAATGTGACCGTCATCTCTCCCCAAGGCATATGAAATGTGTTAGTCTTCGGATGCCACCTCTCAACAAAGGCGGAGACTAACACTCTATCCACATAGCGATAGAGACATCTCGTCAGTGGAGGCAGGCCACTTGCCTCCAGAAGTGTGTGAAGCCTAAGCTTGTTGCCTCTATCTTGCTGGATATCCCATTTCACCAGTTGCTCGTGGTGGTGTATACACTTCAAAGGATTTCTTTCCTGCGTTTTATGTTTAATTATGGGTTAGGCAACTAAACTGCATAATATCGATATCTATATCATCACAAAATTTATGATTCTATTGATACCTTTCCCTCCCAAATATATCTTGCAACTTGGGTTGTATACTGGCTGAGCAAGGACCCATCTTTTGCACCTCCCAGAAGCGGTGCGACAACGACAATCTCTTCTTCCTCAGGAATGTCATCAACATCTGCATCGACGTCAACTTGAGCTGGAAGCTCGTCCTCTACCCGCACTCCGGAGGATGATGCTTCCTCAGTTATATTACGCCTACGACGGTTGGAGTCCGTAGGTGCTTCCCTGCCAATCCGGAGTGCCTTACGCATTTTGTCCTGAGACAACAAAACAGTATATTAACATTGTCAAAATATGTAAAAGGACAAATCAAATGAATCATAAGAAATAACAGTAGAAAATCCGTACAAAGAGGTTGATTAATACTTCATCCATTATTATTTATAAGTCACTTAAAAAAAGTCAAATATCTAACTACTACTAGTAGTAGTAAATCATGTAGTAAGTAGTAGTAGTAGTAGTAGTAGTAGTAGTACTAAATCATGAAATAAGTAGTAGTGGTTGTAATTAAGTGGTAGTAGTTAGTAGTAGTAGTAAGTAGTAGTTGTAGTAGTAGTAGTACGTAGTAGCAGTAGTAAATCATGAAATGGGTGCAGTTAATTTTGTCAGGCTCGAACATCAGATAAAAATCACATGAAATAATTATCTCTTTATCTTAAATTGAAAAAAAATATTTTGACTTATAAAATTTAATGTTATATAATTTACTCAAATAATATTATATGTTATATAATATATAAATGTAGAATTTCAATATCATGGTATAAGTTTTAAACGGATTTTTTAGATATAAAAAAAGTACATAAATTGAAATAAAAAAATGAAATAATTCAAATCGAGCTTAAGTTGTGCTTTTGTATTGGGATCAACCAACACTTTTACATTTATTTAATTTTAAACATTTGACCTTTGATTTTTACATTCCTTTATCTTAATTTAAGTTATAATGTCGCAACAAAATCACATTAAGTTATAAAAGGTAAGTTTTTTTACAAATGTTATTTGCAAAAGTGATGGAAGGAGTATTATAGTCGGCTAATTGATACCGACTGTATTGCATTCGGTCGGCAACTAGTAGCCGACCAAACTTCTCATATTCTGAAAGAACTGGACTACATTATTCAATTATTTTGGCAGTTCAGTGCTGACTAAACTGCTCAAATTCGGCAACAAGATTAGGACATTCTTGAATTATTTCGGCCATTCAGTGCCGACTAAGCTGCTCAAATTCTGCTGACTTCATTCCTAAGAATATTCTTAACATTTGAATCACTAACTAACGGTTTTCCCATCCACAAATCTGCAACTACTTCAATTCTGATTGTTCACATGTCTTTGCATTGCATTTTAACTACAATTTTCATTACAAAATTAATACAATGCATCTTTTTTTTCCCCACTTACAATGAATTAATCCATCTAAAATCATGCATCTTGATTTAATGCATCCAACAAGCAATCAGAATGCAATTTAAAAAACTTACAGCACCAGGAAATTCACAACAATATGATGGCACCTGAAATCTTTTGAAAAAAAAAGGAACTTACAGTTGGGAATGGAGGAGGACAGTCGGAGGCTATGAAATGTTACTTCTCAGCTTTGTCGGCGGTGGCAGCAATTCAATGTGGAGCTGGGTCGGTTGCTCCGGCAGCAATGCACAGCCTTGTATTGGGTGAAGCTTCTCTCGGTTCTTTCTTGCAGAAGTTTGGGGAAGAATGAGGGGGTGTGTGTTTATAATTGTTTTAGTTTGGGATGCATGCATTCTTCTTTTTTTTTTTTTTTTTTCAATTCTGGGTTATTTTGGGAAGATTGGAATGTGTTTTAATAAAATTATAGGGTGTTTAAAAATATGGGTGTGTGTAGATAATAAGAGGGTGTTTGTATATCAACTCCCTATATTTATTCCGGCAGTTTTTTTCTATTGACCATTCTCGTTCACATAGTTGTTTTTTTTTGGACTTATTTGGTCATTCAACTTTTTTTTCTTTCTTTTGGTGTAATCAGTCCTTTTGAAATTGGGTTTTCTGAGTTTTTTATTGTTTTGGTTTGAGGGTACCATGTAACACTCATTTTATCCATCCAATTGATCTAGGTTAAAATAATATGTGTAATAAACTTTATCGATCTCTCCTTCACATTGCCACTTACCTCATCTCTTGCATTCCTGGCTGGCAGTGGCAAACGAGCTAGAGGCCAGACTCAACTTGGCGAGTTGGATTCGTCGGAGAGGAAGGTCGGGCCAAGGACAACAATGAATAGGAATATGACAAAGCCAATTTTGAAGTTGCTTTTGCTCTATTATAGTGAAACCAACCAGCAAAAAGCATTAACGCAACAAAGTCCAATGCACCAATTGCGGTCATCCATTTTTTAAAAAAATATTGGACTCTTTTTTTTCACTTTTCAAGGTGATTCTCAAAATTCAAATCAACATTTTTTTCACTTGAAATTACCTTTTTATCTCCGTTATAAAGTTTTAAAAGTTTAAATTTAATATTTTTCAAAACATAAATTACTTGAGTTTTAAGTTTAGTAAAAATTTTCTTGGAGTAAAATTTTAAATCAAAGAAAAGTTAATTAAAAATCTATTAAAATTAGATGTTTGTAAATTAGAAAAATCTACCTTGAGATGGCGAGGGATTTGACATGAACCCTTACCGGATTTATTAATAATAAATTTATTAAAATTACATAGGATGGAGACTTGTTTACCTAAACCACCTTAGAAAACAAATTAAAATAAAAATACAATAATGGAGAATTGTTTTTGAAAAATTACAAAAATTTATATATATATAAAAATATGTTACACTTGAATTTAATTTGCACTATTTGATGAAGCTTCTTCTCCATATTAATTCAATTCATCATAATCCACCATAGAAGCCATTTCTTGTAAACTATTTTTCACTTTCATCCAATTCGAAGCACATATGAGAGCTTTCAATGTGTCGAGTGCCATAACACTTTTTGTTTCATCAAGTCCTATATCACTTTCATTAAAAAGCACTTTATGATACCACAGTTGAAATGGATAGAGTCAAAACATCACATGCCAATCAAGACAAAATTGGATAAGTTGATTTATTTAATCTCCAAAATCCCAAAATATCAAAATCAGAATCTTCACTACTAATTGTCACCTATATCGCAATGTTGTAAATTGTCAACTCATTTAAAGCTCCACTCAAAGAAGATGATGATGATGATGAACCTCCTGTCTTGGACTTTTTGTTGAGATTCTGTGGATCAAGGGTTGAACTTATCCGATTGAGATGCACTACTTGATCTTGGTAGGATGCAAATAAAACATCCCAGTGTGACCTCATTATGCCTTCTTTTGTTCCTCCTTGACTTGCCATGATAACTCTCTCAAAATTTTGGAATATCAGTTGTACAAGTAGTAGATGTTTGTCTCAAAACCTGAAATCTCAAATCGTGGATCTGTACAAAAAACAACATAATACAATAATGGAATATCTTTATAATATTTCAAAAAAATTTGTTCCTTAAATTCTACCATTTGACTATTATCACTATGGTTCCCATATTAACTAAAAACGAAACATACTTGAATTAAAATTAGAATCATATGATGGGGGGTAGAATAATATTGACTGAAAAGTAATTATGTAGAATCCTTAAAATTTTTCAAAAAAGAAGAGAGAATAGAGGCCTTTTCAAAAATTGAGTTACTTAAATTGGGAGAAAATTTGGTACTATTGTAAAATTAAATTAATTGGCTTTTATAAAGAACAATACTATCTATCGTATTATGGGTAGAGTTCCATTTAGTACTAACATCTAACCTAAATTTTTTGTGACTTCAACCTTGTTCATTGCAAAATAATTTAAATTATTGTGGTCTAAAGGACGAAGTCTTGATAAACCATATCATAGTTCAAATAATAATAACTACTTCATTAACATATTTGTCACCATTTTTAACAATTAAATTCAACACATGACATGCAAGTTTATTATTAAAAAGTTTTCTGTCAAATTTGAGGTTTATTTCACTAACAAGAATTGGAACACAATGTCAAAAGAAATAGAAAAATTCTTCTCAAAATATATTCACTACAAGTAGATAAAATAAAAGACGCAATACCAATACCTGAGTGAGGATATTCAAATGGTCTAAACACAAATGATTCTTTTTTTAAGAATCCATTCATGATCAATCCAATGACAAGTAATACACAAATAATGCAATATAGTTATAGATATCCAAGAATCACATGCAAGAGCAAATTTTGTATCTTTTAATTTATCAAAATGAGTAATAAGATCTTTTTTCACAATTTTAAAATATTTAATAACATCACTTTTAAGTGTGGATCAAGGAATTCTACCTAATGCCGGTTATAAAGACATAGTAATCATTCTATTAATACTTTTGGTTTCCTCTATGTCAAAATTAAGATTTTGTTCAATTATCCACCTAGTAATTTCTTTCTTAACAACTTTTTTATCAAACCGAAAATTACCACTTGCTTGCCACTGTTACACTAATTTGTTATTGTTTTTGCAATTCATCAAATTAGGGTGTTCATTTTTCAAATGTTAGGTTAAGGTTCCTGTCTCACTCTCACTTTTATGAATCTATTTCTTTCCCAAAAAGTATACAAATTGCTTTTTCACCTTCGTTTTAAATAAACTTCATACCATTGATTTTTTTTTCTTTAGTTCTACATGAGTTAACGGAAGATGCTCCTCCTACTTGTTCTACATGACTAGTGGGTGTTGGTATTTCTTGGACTTCATCCTGATCAACATTGCTATCTAAAGTCCCTATATCATTAGATTTGAAAGAGTTGGTTCTAGTATCATACTCACAATGCCTAGCAAATTCTTTTTCATCAATATTAATGTAGTGAAAGAATGAAGGAGATCTATCCATTTTTTCTAAAATAAACTAGATAGTGAAAACTATTAAACTAAATAAAAGTAAATAAGTATGCAATATCAAGTAATAAATAAAAAGCAATTCAAATAAATAAAAGCAAACAAGTAACTTAGTAAGTAAGAAATAAAACAACAATTCAAATAAATAAATCGAATAAATAAATGAGTAACAAATAAAAAAAAAAAATTAACAAAACTAAAATTATCTAGAAATTAAACCATAAAAACAACAATTATAAAGATTAGAAAATAAGTAGAGAAAAACAACTTGAAATTCGCAAAAATTAGTTGGAAATTATGAAAGATGAAAACTCTAGATTTTTTTCACCAACTCCTTCTAAATCTAAGTTGTTCTTACCAAAAATTAAATTTTACCACCAGAAGGATAAACTACTAGAGATTAGAGAATTAGTAGGAGAGAAGTGAGAGTAGAGAGTGAAATGAATGTCATTTAGTGATTTTTGAAGATATGGGAGTTGGTGTTTTTAGTTATTTATTTATTTATTTTAGAAATGACTGTTAGTGAGATTTCTATAGATATTGTGGATTTATATAATTGCCAACTATTGGCAACAGTCAAATGGCAAAATAGTCATTGGACCAGACCATGTTAATATGGGCTAGGTTCAGTTGATGTATCATTCCGATTCGCAGGTCAAGCTTAATTGAGCTTGTGGATTGATCACCGCACGAGTTGAGTATGGGTTAAGGTACCAGGAAGGCTATGACATTGTTCATGGGGGCCGCAGCTCAGCCCTGCCCATGTTCCACTTTTATTCCCTACCATTTCTCACAATTACACATAACAGGAAAAGAAAACTTCTTAATTTCTGTTTTCAAGAATTCATGTATGTATTAAATCACAACAACTTAGAACGAAGATAACGACAGAGGAGGTGACTTGAAATTAAAGGGTGAATTTCTACAGTCGGATCCACAATTAGACCAAGGAAGGTTAGGTCCTTGATTTTCTCCCTTTCTTTTTATTTTTCGATGATCGGGTATCATCATGGGATCCCAAAGCATGAGAATAGTATTCTATAATCATCTATAATATCCCTGTCCTAATCCACAGGGCCTGACAAAATTATGAAACAATTTGGAATATAGATCATGTTGATCTCCCCGACAAAACCACCATTCTCACAGCCTCCTTTTCTTCCTCACACTCAATATTTTTCTCTCTTACTCTACTTGACCAACACCGATTCAATTCTCCAGTGCTCCCATCTACCTAGCCGATTGCTATATAGTTTTAGAGTTCTTCCAAGATAAGAAAAAGAATGAAGGTGATTGTAGCTAATTTGCTTGCTGTTTTGGGCTTCAACACCAATCGTCCACAGACAATATCAAAAGATGATGATGATGATGATATAATTGAGCACCTATTATCACAACTTTTTGGTAAGGATATAACAGAGGATATTGCTGCTGGCCTAGAAAAGTTGACATCCGTACCTGCTGGTGTTGCTGTTGCAGTAGCAACTCCTGTTGGAGACGGAAGAAAAGGTGGAAAAGAAAGAGGAATCAGATAATGATATGGGATTTAGCTTGTCTAATTAATGAGCTTTAGATATCTAGGCTTAACAACTTTGATTGTGAGTTCTCCAGCCTTCTCAGAGCATGGGGAATTCAACAAATTAAGAAGGATTGTCCTCAACTAGCCCAAGTGACAACTGATGTTACTTCCAATAAGGAAGTCGGGTAAAATCCGATTAAATGTACAATTTAAAAAAAAAGATTGTCCTCCTATTCTTTTGAAAACAAATTTAGATAAACAAAGAAGTAATGGATAATAGAAAGCATTACTGCTCCATTAATACTTTTCGGGTTCAAAATTATTAATTTTAGAGGTGAATCCATGTTCTTTATTGCCATCAAATATCATCTGTTGTCCACAATTTCTCACGATCTTAATTCTTTCTTTCAATTTACAATCTTTACATGGGAAAAAAACACTAGCTGTGAGAAAAAAAAATCACGAAAATATAAAAAGAAATTAAACTAACATAATAAGACCTTGTACAAAATCAGATTATCTCAAGAGGAGTGAATTAAAATAAGAAATTAAACTATCATAGGAAACCTTCAATACCTTGTATTACACCATGAAAATGTTGGAACTATCTGTCTCGGTGTCACAAGAAAACCTTATCAGCTTGGAACCCCACAGAAGAGTGAAGAACAACCATCTCTGTTTTTTTCATTAAAACTAATATATGTTATAGTTCACTAACAATCCAACAACATTAATTGGATATCAATGGAGGTTTATAATGAACAATTTAATACAATAGAGTGGAGAGTAAAAGCTTCCTGGATGTCTTTCGTAGCACCTCTAAGTCTCGAAAAGAAACAAGATGTTTTGACATCTTTTCTTGAGAGATGCTTGGGTTTGGTTTAGTTTACAAATAGCACAGAGTGGTACATGGTACTACTCATCTCTTCTATATTTAATTTTTACATTGCAACATTGAACATTCATTTTGCTATGTGCCTCAAATGAAAAATAAAAATATGTTTTTTTTAACATACTTGGTTATGCCATTTTTTGATAGGTTATTAACTCTCATCTCCCAACACCCCCCTCCCACACACACACTTTAAACTTCAACTTCAAACTTACTTTTTAAATAGCCTGGAACTCCACGGAGGAGTGAATGACAACTATTTCTGCTTCTTTCATTAAAACCAATATCTGTTATAACTAGTAACAAGTCCAAGAACATTAATTGCACGAAGATGAAAATTTATAATTAATGATTTACTAATACAAAATGAGGAGTAAAAGCTTCCCAAATGTCTTTTAGCAATAACCTATAAAATAAAACAAACTATAACTATTAGTAATCAAGAGAAATCTAATTTGTTTCAAGGTACAAATTAAAGACTTGATGTCATGCCTTCTTTAGGTACTTAATTCTAAAATCACTATCTCCCTTAACAATCTTCGAATCTCTTGGAAATATATATATATATATACACACACACATATGAGGACTTTTTCACAAGTTTTTTTTCTTTTAAAACAACAAAAAAATATGATTATAAAAGAGTAAATAAATTAACGTAATAGCTTAAAAAAGAGTAGTAATTATACTTGGAAATTACTATTAAAATACCTCAATGATGGAGACCATGTTATTTCAATGCCTCATGGACCTATAACTAGGGCAAAGGTTTCAAGGATGAAGAAGACTTTTATCACATTTTTAGAAACAAAAAGAAGGTCAACTTCACTTTGAGGCCATGTTCAATGAAGTTCAGTTGGATGGAGACAAAGAAGATGTAAAGCTTTGAAATGCATTATCAATTAATCCAAAGATTAGAGGATTATATAATGATGAATTCAAGGGTAGAATATGGCTATGAAGGTCTAATAAAACACTTCGGAGAAGCTTTAGGAGGCAAGCAAAGAAGAATCAACAAAGAATAAATTGGTACAAAAAGTGGTGTAATCCGTGCACCAAACAGCTTCGGTGATGTCACCGATTAGTCTCAGCATTCCCTTCCTTCCATCCAGCTAGCTGAAACAAAGCTTCTGAGGTTGGTCACAGCACCGGCCAACCCTACTCTGCACTCTTCCAATGTGATCTTCTCGTTGATTGAGTTGATTTATGTATTGTTTAGGGACTTAATTGCATTTTGAGATTCAACCACCACCTAGTTATAAATATATGTTATTTTGTAATTTGAAAACGTCTTTGCATGAATACAAAAAGCTTTTTTGTTTGAGAGACAAATATCCAAGATCAAAGTGATCTTTTGGTGAGATCTTAGGCTACTCTTCTTAGGGTTCTTAAGAGATTACACAGGGCTATCTATTAATTTTGGTTAGAGTATTGATGTGTCTTCCAAATAAAGAGAATGGTTGATGAAGATTATGCTTCATAGGTCATTCTAACTAGCCTAAATCAAACATTTTGATAAAATCCTTTGCTTGCTGTGTTTTTGAAGATAATTGAATCCTAAAATCAATTCTCTTATCTAAGAAATCACATCACTCATAATTATTATTACATTAAAAAAGCAACACAATTCCAAAGTTTCCTACCAAACCAAGTGTCTTAAAGTAGAATCATCGATCAACATCAATTTATAACAATTCGGAATTGATATTTAGGCTTATCAACTTTGACTGTAAGTTCTCCAGCCTTCTCAGAGCATGGGGTATTCAACAAATTAAGGAAGAATACGATAGAGAACAAGGAGAGCTCTTGGATTTAAAGTACTCATGGAAGCTACCATATGAAGATATTAAGATTCAAGTTATTTGGTTACAAATATAAGGACTTACACTTCAAGTTCAACAACAAAAATGCATCATCGAAAGGAAATCCAAAGAATTGCATAAAGCGTTTCAAGATGATGAGGGTCAAGTGCACTTATAAGGACTTCAAGTATAAACATGATACTTCAATAATTAAGAAGATATTGATGGCATTGACATTGATGCAAATACAAGAAGAATAACTTATTGTTGAAGCAATGTTTGAAGAAATTGGGTTTGGAGATGAAGGCCTAGCTAGTTGATAAGCTTTGGAATGTATTCAGGATGGAAGACTTATTAGGAGGCTTGAATAAGTGTACAAAGGAGCTTAAAAGATGCCTTAGATGTCTTCAACTTGAGGTCAAAACAAAGCAAGCAAGAAGGAAGCCAAAAGGGGACCAAAGGAGGAAAATGGCCCCTAACCGGCCCTCCTACCTACGGCAGCCTCAATACATTGAGCTTTCAACCAATTCTACAGAAGTTATTTTCTAAGAGGGACAGATGACAGGTGCTTGTCAACCTCCTAGACAGCTACACCTTGGACGGTTTTTGTGATTTTTCTTATTTTCTAATTGTCATTTGGACTTTGTAAAAAGGGTACACGTGTCTATAGACCTAAGGATGAATATCTAGGATTAGTTTGAGCCTTGGGCTATAAATACTTCTTATTTTTAATTTGAAAGACATCTATATACAAATGTTGAAGTATAATCAACAAATAGTTCAAATGTTTTCAGGGTGTAATACAAGAGATTCAACCAAGAATTTAAAAAATAAGTTAGAAGTTGAAGCATAAAGTGAATGGCAAAAAACAAGAAAGAGATGGAGGATTTAGATGGATGGATGGGATGAGATTAAGACCAGGATTGAAAAAAGAAAATCCAAACTAAAGAGCTAATAACCTACTAGAAAAACTGCATGGCTGCATATCTTCAAAAAATGGAAAAGTGTCTTCTTTCTTTATCATCTAAGGTACATAACAGAATGGTCGTTAAATGTTGGGAAGATTGGTGCATTTTATCTTCAAAATTTGATGTCTTTGTTAAAATGGTCCCAAATTTTCTTTTACCTTTAAAGTCCCCAAAATTTTTTCAAATTGTGATTATAGTCCTTTTTCACATTTTTGTCATAACCTTCCGGTAAAAATAAAGTGAAAAATAAGTGAGTTTAATCCTTAAAATTTTAGGATTTGGTGGTTATGGACCCTGAAAAGTGTCAGAGTTAAGACGGAAATGTAAAAAATAACCATAATTATAATTCAAAAAGTTTTAGGGATCTTAAAGGTAAAAAAAAAAAAAATTGAGTCTATATATACCAAGACCACTAATATTGGGGAATAAAAATACCAATCTTCCTTAAATGTTTCAAAAAAGAAATTGAATATAGAAGAGATGAGTAGTATCATGTACCTCTATGTGCTATTTGCAAACCAAGCCAAACCCAAGCATCTCTGAAGAAAAGACGTCAAAGCATCTATTATCTTTTTTAGTTTTCAAGGCTTAGAGCAGTGCAGAATTTTAGAGGTTATTGTAGCAAAAAGACGTTTGGAAAGATTTACTCTCTAATTTATAGTATTAAATCAATAATTAGAAACTTTAATTTTTGTGCAATTAATATTGTTGAACTTGTTAGTACACTACTTCACTACAAAAAAAATTAGTTTTAATGACAATTATGTCCCTATCACCTCTTGATAAAATCTCCTGCAACTTCTTGAACAGAAGGCAAATTACATATCCTTCCATATATCTTTTCATCTTCTACTTATAAGCCTTAGTTTTACATTCTGTACTCCTTTAGTATTATCATTGTCTGTCTGTCGAACCATGCGGAATGACTTTTGCAGGAATGTTTTTATAATTAAATATTCCATAGATAATAAAATTCTAAGGAAATTAAAACTTTGACAATGTTATGCTTAATTTATAATTATTATAACTTTTGCTTCGCGTTGGAGCTTATACTACTTATTATATAAAATTAAATTTATTAATTCTTGATTGAGATTACATAAATTCTATTTATACACTATAATATTATTGTATGAAAATTGCACGTCACAAGAGTCCATATATCATAATATATATTATCTTTATCTAATAATAAAAGTAGTTTGTAATTTAAGTTCTATCTTCTATGCTATGAATAAAACACATGAACATATCCTTGATTTTTTTAATAAATATATTTTATAAAATAAATTATAAAAAGATAAATTAAACTATATGACCTTTGATAATTTTTTTATATATATATACGTGTTATTTTGATAAGTGATTTAAAAGACGAATGTGAGAGATATAGCATAAAATATCCCTTAGTCATCTAAGATTTTGATTAATCTAATAATTGTTTTAACATTAATATTTATTTTAAAGTATAATATCTCTAACATTAAATGTATTACTGAAAAATTTTTTGAATTTAAATAAAGAAAAAAAATGGAAAAAAAGAAAAAACATGTGTATCAGTTTATAGTACACTGGTGCAGATGCCACAATCGTTGTTGGATTAAGGTAGGACGGTTTTAATTTTTTAAGTTGTCTTTTCAAGATTTTACCTAAATTAATTGGAGAGATTATCAAAATTGAATCGTATTATATAGAGCCATAAAAGACAGAAAGAGGAAAAAGAAAAGATTCTTATGTTTTGCACCTTTTATGACTGTAAATTGTCATTACTCTCAGTCTTCTTCCAGGAAACTTCCTCACTCCCTATTCATTTTTAAGTGGTATTTAACTAAAGACAAACGGCCGACATATATAATATTTGCTATTGGACCGATTCATCTTCAATCTCCTTTTGCCGCCACCTGCTGCAACTTTACCATGTCGGATACGTGTATGGGAGTTTAAAAAGGAGAGAGCGAGCGAGACAGAGACAGAAACAGAAAGGGAGCAAGATGAGCCGATAGAAGGGTGGAAAGAGGGAGAATAATGGGCAAAACATTTCTTCCTTCAGAGAGCTGAACCGAGTGTGAGAAGCAGGAAAATAGGGACCAGACTCGGAGGAGAAGAGGCGTGACTGAGGTGTTGTATCTGCTGTACAGGTGAGTTGATTGCTTAATCGATTTCTTTCCTTTGTGAATTTCTTCCTTAACAATTCGATTACTCTGTTCGTTTATTCTGGAAATCATTTGGATTTCCTCTTGTTCTTGGAGCTTGAAATTTTGATTCTGTGGCTGCTACTCAATGAATAGGTGAATGGATTTCCTGTAATCATTTTATTTTACTCTCTTGATTCCTTTCTCCCTGCCATTCAAGTAAGATGAAATTGGATTCTCTGTTTTTCTGTAAATTTGATGGTTCGATTCTTATCTTTGTTCCTGAAGAAAAAGATAATGATAATAGAGAAGAGGATCCTTGCCGATTTTGGATATGTCTTGTGTAGCAGAATACCAAAATACCATGATTTACCAGCTATGAATATGAATGGTATCAAAAGTTTGTAATATAAATACAATATGTAAATATTTATATTTCTTTTCTTTAAACTTATTAATATCTGAATTATCAAGTAGTTGTATAGTATCATATTCTTTGTCGATGGATATAGTATCTTCAGTAGTTTTAATAACAAAATCTTGAGTTAAATCGAATATTCCTTGC
>JAWZTD010021801.1:0-18123 GCA_035221335.1 Echites panduratus
CCAACATAGGTCAATGAATTAACCATAATCTTGGATGAAATCTTGGGTAAGTTTTAATTTGATGTGTGTAATGTTGAAGAAGATGGTTTCCTTTGCATCAATCACATAAGGTTTCAAGAGCTCGAATTAATATTTTATTTTTAGCAGAAGTTGAAAATATGATAGAAGTATGAAAAAATTGGTATCTGCTACAAAAGATGTGAAATTATATTTGAAAGCTCCTATAGTTCATGAAGAAATATATTATGATATTTATGTTTTTGGTTTTAATTCAAATTTTGATGAAACTGATTAAATTATGTCAAATTTTTTCTGAAATTAGAATAGATGAAATAATATTTTCAAAAGGGTGTGGATATATGCACCATCAAAACCACTAAATACACCCCCTAAAATTAAATGAGTGAATTAGAAAAGATAATAATAGCCTTTGTAAATAATAATAATAATAATAATAATAATAATAATAATAATAATAATAATAATAATAATGAGAAGATAAATTGTTAAGTACACCCCCTCCTTCCATATGAATGCCACATCTCTACAAAACAAAACACATTGGTGCAATACATCCCGCACTTCCTTCTCCAAGCTTTGGGTATTGCAAAATCTTCAACATCTTTACTTCAAGCTCAAAATGGGAGATGATTATGCATCATCTCGCTTAAAAGAAGGTCAATGGATAAGATTAAAACTTGATTTTTCATTGTTCATGTCTTTTTTTTCGTTCTCTGTTCAACAATGTGGTCAGCGAACCAGAGCTGACCACTCTTTACACAGGTTGGCCAGACCTGACTAGTATGAAGAGTGGTCAGCCAACTTTTGGCCGACCTCATTCCAGTAACCATGTTTAAATTTTTTTTTTTTTTTTGTTCAATTTAGACCATTAGTTCCAGTAAAACTAGTAATGAGGTGGAAGAGCTACCATTGTTGATGGATTATATAACTCATTTCACAAATTATGAGGTATTCCTTTTTGTTATGTTATCTATAATGTTTTGTTTAATTTAAATAACTTTCTGAATAACATTGTCTTTAGTTTGACAGTTTTTTATAGGGAAAGAAGCCTTGACCTCGTGGGCTTGAGAAAGAGGGAAAGAATTAGGATTCGTTTTCATAACGAAAAGGTCAAACTGTACGAAATCCAAAAAGACTCCAAATGTGTATTTTGGTTGTGAAAGAGGTGGAAAATATAGAAAAAAACATTATGGCGGAACGATATGATACCAAAGTTAGAAAAAGGACCGAAGGTACCAAAAAGAGTGAAGGTCCGTTCACATTGGTTAGGAAACAAGTTTCGTAGGATGAAGATTTGTGGAGTGTTGAAGTGAAGTGTGGTATTCACACTCATTCCTTTGCACAATATCATGAAGGTCACTCATACATTGGTAGGTTGCAAGATGAAGAGGAATGCATTGTTGTGGAGTGTTTGTGAGGCCACAAGATATTTTGGCATCGCTTAAACATCAATTTCCCACTAACACATCAACAATGAGGACTATCTATAATGCTAGAACAAAACATCGTGTAAAGGAGAGAGCAGGGAGTAACCAAATGCAACAGTTGATGAATAAAATAAAAGAACACAAGTACCATAAGTGGCATAGAAGTGACAGGGACACTGACATTGACATTATTCATGACTTATTCTTTGTCTATCCGACAAGTGTAGATTTAATGCATAGATTTCCTCAAGTGTTGCTTATGGATTGGACTTACAAAACCAATAGGTATGGCCTTCCATTGTTTGAGATAGTGGGAGTAACATTAACAGAATTGACATTCGCGGTTGCATTGCATTTGCATATTTGTCATCAGAGATTGATGATAATTACAATTGGGCATTGTCCAGGCTAAGGGAGTTAATGCGGGATAGCCTACCAAGTGTGATTGTAATGGATCGTGAACTTGGATTGATGAATGCCATATCAATTGTGTTCCCCGAGTCATGACATTTGTTATGCCCGTGCCACATCGGTAAAAACATATTGGCAAAGTGCAAGAACTTGTTTGACTCTCAACAATGAGAGAGATTAAACCATTGTTGGAATTCACTCTTATTGGTCTTGACAGAAGAGTAATATTATGATGAATAGGGAAAGATGAAAAGAGCCTTCACATTGTACCCTGATGCTCTGAACTATGTAAAGGAAATGTGGCCTATAAGAAGAGATTCGTTACTGCAAAAACAAATCAACTCAGGCACTACGGTTGCACGATGACTAACAAGTTTGTGGTGTAAGACTTATTCTTGTTATTAGGCATTTCTGACATTGAAAACTGACCATGTTTTCTCACTTCTCTACAGGGTTGAGAGTGCGCATGCTCGATTGAAAAAAAATCTTTACTCTTCGCAATTTTGAAGGTTGTTGAGATAAAATTCATCATTTATTGGAGCTACAACATACTTGTATAAAAGCACATAGTGCAACACAACTTTCGACCATCGATTTTCAAAGAATTGTGTGGATTTATATCCATTACAACACTGGAACACATTTTGAGGCAATGCAAAAGGGCTGAAGTTTCTAGTTTCTTTAAAGATTGTGGTTGTCTTATTAAGACAACACATGGCTTGCCTTGTGCTCATGACATTGTTGAATATCAATCCGAAGGTCGACCTATACCAATTGAAAGCATTGACCCGTATTGGCAAAAGTTGTTCATCGAGGCAAATGATATTGAAGACGAAGTGATTCCATCCACGTCCCAGCTAGATCCCATGTCAATTAATCTTGTCCAAGAACTCATTCAAAGATTGTCTGAAGGTAGAGAGCATCATAACATAATCTTGTTACAGAAACTTACTGAGGTCCTTCATCCATAGACAACACACTTGGGAGAGTCGAAAGAGAAAATTAGAACACGAGGTCACCCCAAGGTGGCCAAGGAAAAGTCGATTTATAAAACGAAACACCTGACTTCAGTTTTTGAGGTGGTTGATTCACGGTTGGCCATGACCCTTGTGTAACCCCCATCACCGAGCTGTGCTCGTACTAGTTTGTTTTTCACACCAGTGAAACATGAGAAGGAGAAAAAGGAGAAGTTAGTTGGACATCAAACCCAAATCTACTTAAAGTATTCCCTAATCATCTTCACTCATGCATCGAGTCTATTGAGGATGTTGCTGCTGATGGCCATTGTGGATTTAGAGCAATTGCTAGGTTACTTGGGTTTGGGGATGATAGCTGGCCACGTGTAAGGGGTTGATCTTGCAAATGAGATGGACAATAATGAATCGCTTTATAGATCGATGTTTGGCCTTCTTTATACCGAAATACGGGCTTCATTTGATAGTTTTGAGAAGACTGCTCCACTTGAGACATGGATGTGCTTACCGGACACTGGATTGCTTATATCGA
Source organism: Echites panduratus (assembly GCA_035221335.1). NCBI lineage: Eukaryota > Viridiplantae > Streptophyta > Magnoliopsida > Gentianales > Apocynaceae > Echites > Echites panduratus. Next base: position 3,366 of record JAWZTD010021801.1, read on the forward strand.
CATGTTATGGTTACACGTTAGTGTTCCTATATCCGTCTATTTCTCTGACATATCTGCCACTTCATAGGCCTGTCAAAGGATCAAGACGTTTGAAGGAGATATGCCTTGGATTTATAAATGGAAACATTGTGTTAAGGTTTTCATGAAGGATGGTGCACCGATACCAAATATTTATGTCCTATGGCATCAATTTCACAATGGCAAGGTCGATGGATGGGAAGCTCAATACAGTGGCAGCATAGAGTCATATGGTGTTCTCTCAGGATTCAACCAAACTTCTGGAACTGAGCCATTTGACATTGATGACGAGCCGTAAGAACATCTTAAGGCGATTGTATTTTTTTAACTTCCATTTTTTACATTGCGTCGTATTAGATATTTGTACTATTAATGGCATTTTAAGATCTGTTGAAATGAAATGTATAGTAGTGCTTCGATGTTAAAAAAACATCATAAGATTTCGAAGCTTGAGTTGCAAAAATGAAGTCGGGAATTAGGTCAACGAGGTTAGGCTGACCAGTCTTAAGGGAAGTCGACCAGCTCAGGCTGACTTCTTTCATCACTAAATACGTTTTTTTAACATCAAAGCACTAGTAAGCAATTTTAATTAATAAGAGCTCACATAATGGACAAAAATAAACAACTTCCGTTTGAATCTCATATCGGACAAGAAAACGAAATTCACATTTCATAACATTGTACATCATTCAGGCCATATAAGTACATCTCTCGGCACATAAGGTGAGCTCCTAACTTCAAAAAACCTAACTACACATGAAACAAGTTGATGTGAACTCAATTTAATTACATATGTAATATTACATTCCAGTACATTATCCGAATATACATATACATACATAATACATCAATCATCTCATACGTCGCCTATAGGTACGGTGGATATCGATCCCATCATCTGCTTGGTAAATGAAATCAGGATCCGGTACGTGATCAAGAGCCACTCCAAGCTCGTGAAGGAGAGCAAATGTCAAAGCCTGGTATTGAGCTTTGTAATACCGAGGATTATACGCTGTGTATCCCGAACGAATTGTAGCAACTCCATCTAGTGGGTCCTATTGGTGTCGAGGCTATATTGATCCCCACGGTTGGTACTAGAACTTGTGTAATCAGACCTCCTACATGGTGGCTGACGAATAGGTGAGAGATCATGTGATACCAATCCATATAGTCAGGGCTTAAGTCATGCCCTCGTTCGAGTCGACCATGTGTGGGGACTAGGTGTCACTCCCATCTCGCCAATGCTCCATCAACAACGTCATATAGTTCCATCCGATCAAGACCAATGTGTTTACCTCTAGGGAGTGGGGGAACAATGAGCTCAACATCTTCAGGGATCCTCTGACAGTAGCCAAATTGTCGGAGAACCCAATCTGGACAATATATCTCGAACTACTCAATATAACGCAGTGTGCCGAAGAACAAGGCAATCTCCTGGAACTAGTGATGTACCCTAACGTTCTCGCACGGATCCCAAGCAACCTAAAACAATTAAAACCAAATAAAGATCAACGGGATAATTATCATTCACAAAATAGAATTCTTTGGTAAATTAATAAAGTCACATATCTAAAATTAATGTACCTCACTAGCAAATAGTGTATCCAGATGCTCTTGAATGGCAATCAAATGCTCAGGAGTACCTAAGCCCGATGAGTCCCTCTCAACAAGCCACATACAAATTCGTGGTCTCTAGTATTCCTCACATCATGCTTATCTCTAAGAGTAGGAAACCTCTCATAGATCTAAGCATGGTGCAGTGATAGACATCCGGCGATCTGTCTGCACTCAGACTCAGTTGCTTCTCCGAGATGGGTATAGAGATATCCCTAGGCAGCTGCTTCCCATATGTACCGTCTAATCTCCTCTACATTAGCCAAACAAGGTAGAACAAGTATGGAAACTCTAGTCTCTGTCTTATCTGAAAATATAATACACAATAACAAAAACAACATGTATGCCCTAAAACAACACATGATCCATTCCAGCTCATCCTCCTTTTCGAAGTTACTAAACTTCTCGCGTAAACAATGCAACCTCACATACGGCTCGCTCTTGATGCCTAACTCCGCACGAGCCTCCTTGATACTAACACCCAAAAACTCAACAACTAACTTAACCGGAAGATGAGGTCGTACAGCCGGACCACGATTTGCAATATGCTGGCTATGATGATGTGCCACGGGCCTGCCAGTCATAGGGATGCCTATGATGCATGCCACGTCATCAAGTGTGATAGGCATCTCACCCCACGGCATGTGAAACCTGCTGGTTCTGGATGCCACTACTTAACAAAAGCAGAGACCAATGACTTGTCCATGTGTCGATACACACTCATGCACAACGGATAAATGCCGCTATCCTCCACAAGCATGCGGAAACGAACGCTCCTGCGAAACCCATCCTCCACGACATCCCAACTTCTCAGCTGGTCGAAGTGATTAATACAATTTAATATTTCACTCTCCTACATAAAAAACAAATTAACGGTTAACAACATTTAAATCATCCTATAACTAAGACCAAAGCAGAACATTTAATTCAAATCTGGGAATCTTGAGAAACATACCTCTCCATCAGACATCTTCTGAACCACATGACTGGAATATCGGTGCAGAAAAAGAGCCATCCATGAGACCTTCAGGAAAAGGTGTCGTAGCCTCTTACTCAGGATCGTCTGCAACCAGAGATGCTGAAATAGCTTCCTCATAGATCACGGAAGGCTGAGGAATGTCTTTGGCTTCATGGGTTGAAAATGATGATGATGATGATGATGCAATCTGCCTAGCTCGTGCGAATGCAGTGGGTGCCTCTCTATGTGCTCTAGGAGGGGCCATCATTCCTTCTATAATCTACCTTCAAATACATAACGGATAACGTTATCATTCATTGTAAGATAATCTCAATAGAAACATAATCTTTATAAACAAAAAACTAGATTATCTTAAGGTCCTAGTCACATAAGACAATTTAGAAACAAAAAGGTGTGTGATAACACGAAATCATAAATAAACTATGCTTATCCTCCATTTGTGGATTATCATAAGCATTTAGTAAGATGTCTCATCACAAAAAGGAAATGGAGAATGATCGAATTAATATTAATATTGGAGAGCATTTGTAAATAATGGAATACTTCTTCTTTAATTTAAGTATTGACAATACCCAAAAATGAAAGATATATCAAGGAACACCTTCATACAGTAGTGAAAATCAAAGATTGTTGTTCTTGTGCATTAAAGCATAATCTCATCAGTTTCGATCCAAAAAAATCAGGTTACTAAATATGAAGTATGTCAAACAAAAAATTAAGTATGGCATTTGTTATAAAAAGAGATTACAACCATTGAAATATTTTTTGGGATGTTTATAGTATAAGAGTAGCGGAAAGTTTAAACAACAATTTTTTTTTTTTTTTGGGAAAAACACAAATGATTCCTTACCCAAAAAATGAAAGGATAATAAAAGGGTACATATGATTTTTCAATTTCATTAATAGGGGAACTATAGATTCTTAATTTCATTAATACTTAAACCAAACTTTTGATTATAAGCAATTCAAAGTAGTTGTATTATATGAGATTGGATATAATCAATGAGTTTCTACAAAATTCAATATTTACATTTAATTTTACTTAAAAATAAATAAGAGAACTTTAACCTTAATTTAATTTTAACTCTATAATTGATATAGCTAATGACAAGTTGTTAGTAAGCAAAATATAATTTTCTTAAATCAAATAGTTATTCATAAAATTCTATTTCTAAGTTTTAAATTATATATATCTCAAAACAAATATATATATATAGATAGATAGATAGCTCATATAAATGAATAATTTTATCAATTACATATATAAAAATGTGAGAAATTCAATTACTAAAATATCAATTGCAAGTAATGAGATAATACATGGTGATAGATACAAACATTTCACCCAACCTAATCACTCCTACATCAACAACTCAAAAGGGGAAGAAAAACAAAAAACAAGCACTAAGAAGAAACCAGGATTACAACATTAAAAAAAAAACTAGGTAGCAGTGACATGGTGATGCTGAGGGAGGCTACGGCCTGGGCTGGAGGGGGGCAGGAGGATGATGGTGGAGGGCAGGGGCTGCAATGGGGTGGGAAGGAAGAAGAGGGAAAGAAAGAAAAGAAGGAAAGAGAGAAAGAGGGGGAAGAAGGGGGTGTCTTTAGTGTTTGGATGGAGGTTTTTTAGGATATGATATTTTAGTAATTTAGAGGGGTGTATTTAGTATTTTTGGGGGTAAATTTAACATGGGCAGTGTATTTAGTGGTTTTGGGGGTGCAAATATCTGCTCCCTTTTCAAAATCATCTTGTTTTGATATTGAAAGCTGTGAAAATGTCAGTAAGCATTGGATTTCTACAACTCTTTCCTTTAGACTTCATTACATACATAATGGAACCTATCGAAAATTTTATTCTTTCTTATTTCGCAGAAATCATAGATATTCCTCCTTCAGAACAATATCATTTTACAAGAGAAATCTTATAAGAATTCTATCTTTCTGGTGACTAATTTGATCCTAGAATGAAGTATATTGACTGGAAACCAGTCATGCCAGAAGAAAAGAATAGATGAAGAGGCTAGTCGTTTGGCTGGTGTAAATAATGCCATGTACTCATTCGTATATCTATTTGAAAAGCAATTTTTTCTCCTTTTGGTATCAAAGCCAAAAAGATTTCTAATATGTTCTATCTAAACAATTGCTTCTATTATTTCTTGAAATTCCTTACCTATTCTGGAGTTTTATCATGCTATTCAAAGTTGGTCAGCCAAGGAAAATCAGTTGGTCAGCTCAGCCAGAAGATTATAAGAGGAGGTCAAGGGTGCTGGTCTCGGTGAGAACTTGGCTGAACTTCATAACTAATCAGAAATTTTAAGATTTAATAGTATGTCAGGAGTTTTGAATTTGTTTATGAGAAAACAATTAGAAGTTTCTTCTCCTATGAATACTGAGGGAAATGAAATTGAAGTTCTTGAAATAAATACGCATGAAATAAATATATCAAAAATATAAGATGTACAAAATTGGAACATTCCGAAAATGTCAATTAGTACATTTTATCAGAAATTACCATTTGAATTTTTATGTGATTATGCAATTAAAACATCTGAACAAGCAATATATGTTCAAAATGAATGTCAAACTGTATATTTACTTTCTAAAAATGTTATTTTACATCATAGAAAGAAATATAGATATTGGCATATTGGACTTGTACAAATTGCTTTAAAACCTTTATATAGATTGGGTGTAGATATTCCTGTATTAATGATGCTTAGAGATACTAGACATAAAAATTTTGAACATTCAATGTTATCAATCTTAGAATCAAATTTGATAAATGGTCTTGTTTACTGTAATTGCTATCCAAAACTTTTTAGTAGATTTAATGGATAAAGATATATTAAAAACCTTCACAGTGAGTATAAAGACACAAAATCTTACATTAGAAGAAGAATCAGTAACATTTGTATATAGAGTTTATTATAAGATTATGAATACAATTGTTCCTGAAGCTAAAATATTTACTAAACATGGAGAATCATTAATTTTAGAATATAATAATTTACATTCAAATAGCTTTGTTCCTAAAACTATTCCTTGGAAACAAATGTTAAACCAAGAAACCACAAGAAATTTAGAAAATATACAAGAAACCAGTGAAACAATCCAAAAAAACTACAAAATGGTTGAACAAAACGGTTTAACCAGAGTGTGAGCAAAGAAGAAAAGGTTTGTTTGAAATTATTTGTTTGTGTATATTTATATACATCTATAAAATAAATTGAAAACCAAGTAAGAAAAAGAAGGATTACCTTCAGGGGAATGCTGATTGAAACTATGTGCTTTGACTTCTTGTTGTCCAATGAATGATCTTGTAGGCAAAAAGAGACTCTAAACTATACACATATGCTGACACGACCTAAAGATGGATATGTTCATCTAAATAAAATTTGTATAGAATGGAGAACGTGGATGGGGTAATTTTGCTCATGGCCAACAACATAGCTCATTGACTTGGGATTTTTACCAATAATATAATCAGCCTATAGGGAAAAAAACACTATCCCCATGAACAAATAAAAGTTAACCACTGCCTCCAAATAGTACAAAGAATCATACTTGGGATAGGGCAAAATTTAAGAGATCTTGAGGTTGAGTTTCAGTATTTAGACATTTGACCAAAGCACGTGCCTTGGAGAGATAATCAGAATAGACAACGAGAAGAAATGCAGTAGTAGAAGCATTTTGCATATTGTTCCAATCCTGCACATAATATCAGCCCACTTAACACTAATATCAATCAAATGATTAGTACATAACTAAGGTGTTTCTGTTTCAAGATTCTTTCTTTTTTTGTTTAAAAGGAGATTAAATTTTTTGAGTACTAATTACTAGAGCCATGGGAACATTGTAGCCATCATTCTTTTGAATGCAAGTGCATGCAAAGTAATCTTCTTCGGCCTTATATTGTTGTAGAGTAGAAGTACATGATCCACGATCACCATACAGTATCAACTTCAGAGAGCCAAAAAGTACTATTACTTTAGCTATATTGATATTGTTAAACTTCCTTAATGCATAAGAACCCACAAAATGTATAAAAATTACCATGTAGAGAACTTGGAGTATAAAATATTTGTTTTCCCAACAAAATTCTTTGACTGCCCATCCAATTTCACCCATTGAAATAGCATTATCTACAACTATAGAGGGCATCAACAATCAAATGATTACAGTCGTAGGTCTAAAGGCAACACCTTTATACCAAGTTAAGACGGAAAAAAGAGTGTTTACTTTTGTACTTTTTTTCTTCTGTGATTTGAGTCAGTGGCAAGAAGGAGAGGGGTTGGCATCTGTTAAAGATATAAAAGTCCTAGGCCATGTAGAATAAAATTTGAAAATCCAAGTATAACAGAGAAAATTTACTACATGTGTACAAACCACATACAGAGAAGCTTATATTCCAAAATAAATTCTTTCTAACTCAAGCTTCAAATTAAAAGAATATTACATGGAATTTCTTAGGGTGAAGTCATAAAAATATTACACAACATCAGTACATTATGATACTATCCACTCAAACCCAAAAAGAAAAGAAAAAAGGACTAAAAGGAAGACGTGACAGGGAGAATAGAAATCTCTTTTCTTGCAAGCTGAGGTATTCCTAATATCTATCTCAATTTTGACAAAAGAATTAATTACCTAATTCACTTTAAGAACAATCACAAAAACGAATTGGCAAGTCTTTGTTTGGATGTAATGATGTAACAACCGAGTTTTGCCAACTTGTAGTTTCAGCAAAAGTATATTTTTTGGTTGTGTGTTCATCAATTAAATTTTTGGTTTTTTTGTTTTTTTTTTTTAACAGAGGATGTTTTAGTCATTTCACAAAAAAAAAAAATTTTAAAAAAGAGGGTTGTGTGTTCATCAAAAAGTGATGTTTGAACATCCTTTCAATTTATATATATTTATATTTATATATATATATATATATATATATATATATATGTAAAACAGGCTCCCAAACAAAAAAAAAATTAGTTTTTTCATTCATTCTGAAATCCTAGGTATGCCATCTCACCTTGTTCATTTAAATTTTTTTAATCCAGTAAGTAATTAAATAATAAATTATATATTTATATTAAACGATGGACTTATGTAAAAAAAATTTCATATTTTTATAATACAACAACAACAACAAAAAATTTTAATTATATTTATAATTATTGAATAATATTTCCAATTCACTGGACCTTTTCGTTTTTCAAAGAATAGTTAAATAAAGTTTTCATATTTTACTTACATATTTTTATAATACAACAACAATAAAATTTTAATTATAACAAAAATATTTTAGAATTGTATTTCTCAAACTACAATTTACCTTAATTTAAATGGAGTTTAGATTCATCTTAGTTTAGTCTTAATTTAATCTCCTTGGCATATATTTATTTTTGAGTATCTTTTCTCCATAGTCATTCATATACTTAAAATGATTTTGCTTAAAGGTTTGTTTGGATTGATAATTTGAGCTGTCCATTTTTCATTCAAATGAGTTAGAGGGAAAAAATCCATTCAAAAGAGATGGAAAGAAAAACATTAATTCAAAAAATATGAGTGAGTTTTTTTGTTTTGAATGAAAAATAAATTCTTGTCTAAATATAGGTCTAATTGAATAGATAAATCTATCTCAAATGGATGAGCAGTCCAAACACCTGTCCATGCCACTACAAGGGTTATTTTACTAGTTTATATTAGAGGATCTATCAACCAAGAAAAAGGAAAAAACTAAAAACAAAAAGGGTGTGGATATATGCACCCTTAATTTTGTTTAGTGCACCCCTCAAAATTTAATAGCCAAAATAAATTAATTGAAAAAGTCAATAATAGCCTTTATATTATTAAATGCAAAACAATGAAAAGCCCAAATTGTTAAGTGCACCCCCTCATATTCATGAAACTCACCTCTGCAAAACAAAACACATTGGTTGCAAAATTTGGGTTTAGAAAACACATTGAAGAGTAGGAAAACTTCAGCATTTTCACTTCAAGATTAAATGGCAGATGATTATGCTTCATCTCTGTCAAAAGAAGATCAATAGGTAAGATTTAAACTTTATTTTTTGTTATTCATTGGGTTTTTTTGATTTTCTGTTCGTCAAAATGGTCAGCGAACTAGAGCTGATTTGTGATGGAAGAAATCAGCCAACTTGGGTTGACATCTCTTAAAGGACGCAGGCTAGGTCTGGCCAACTTCCCTTAAGAGATGTTAGCCCAACCTGGTTGACTTTTTTCCCCAGACCAATTTTCGAACTCGAGATTAAAAATCTTCCAATAAATTAATATTCACATTCCATAACATTCCAACTCCCTTGTCATACTATGCAATTTTCTACCATGGTAAGAAAGAAATCCACTTCATTTCATATAAACATCATGTAAAAGACATAAATATCATTAACATAAATACCAATTGGTCAATTGGTTATTATGAGCTCACATAATGAGAAAAAAAATATAATTTCCCATTGAACATCACATAAGTTCCAAAAAATTAACATTTACATTCCATTTCACTACATAACACTAAGTACACATGAATTAAGTTGATGTAAACTAACCTCATTTAAGTACAATATCTGACTATACATATCAAAATACATAACACATTGATCATCTCATACGCAGTCAATGATAAGTCTGCCCTACATTGAGCCCATCATCAGCCTGATATATGTAATCCGGATAGGGTAAGTGATCGAGTGCCACTCCAAGCTTGTGAAGGCAAGCAAATGTTGAAGGCTGGTCTTAACTCCTATAATGTCAAGGCCGATGTTGCGTATCTTGAACAAATCTCAACAACTCCATTCAGTGGGCTATATCAGTATCGAGGCTGTATTGATCCCTACGGGGCACTAGAACCGACAAATCTAAGAATTTAACAACATGCCTCTCCATTCCATATCTTTCGGACCACATGACTCGAATATTGATACAAAACAGAGCCTTCCTCAAGACCTCTAAGAAAGGGTGTCGTAGCCTCTTGCTCAAGATCGTCTATAACTGGAGGTGTTGGAATAGCTTCCTCATAAATCAGGGAAGGCTGAGGGATGTCTTCCTCATCATAAGCCGAAGATGATGATGCCGCAGTCTGACTGGCTGCGGATGCTATGGGTGCCTCTTGACCTACTCTAGGAAGGGAAATTCTTCTGAAAACTGTTTCTCCTACACATCAATCACAATAAATCAATGGCAAGAACATTTTTAAAGAAAAAAACAAAACAAAATCATTATCATCTCAAAACTCACAATAAAGTTCACAACATATTACGATAGCAATAACCATTCATTAGATAGAGCAACTCCTAACAAACTTTTTTAAACTAAATAAACAAAAAACAATATCAATGACATCTCAAAACTTCCAAAAAAGATTTAAACCATATTAAGATAGTAATAACCATTTAACAGAGATAGCAACTCCAAACAAAATTTTTTAAAACAAATTTAACAAAAACAAAATCAATGACATTTTCAAAACTTGCAAAAAAGGTTCAGAGCATGAATAATATCATTATCCATTCATCCAAGATAGCAATTCCAAATGAATAATTTTTTAATTAAATTACTCAATAAGTGGAATAAATTTACTATCATTGTTAGCCTATGAATGTAATTCCTCTCAAGTGACCCCTAAGAGAACAAAGATATGTTGATATATTTAAAGGCTGGAAAGCCTAACAAATCTATTACTTGTTGTCTTGTTCAATGGAAACTAGGCTTGGCTGGACAGAAATCTTTGACATTCTTGGCCTACTGAGAAAAAAAATTCAAAAATAGAATAAGAATTTTTTCCACTGGTATGCACCTTATGTGCTAGATTGGGGATGATTAGTTCTCTTGTTTCTTATAGCAATGAATTTGACTAAAGTGATATAGCAATGAAAGGGCTTTTCTTGTTAAAGGAAAAAAAAAACGGGTGGTGGAGCTGCTACGTTGGAGTGGCGGCAGCGACAGCAGCAATGGGAGGTGCTGGCGAAGGGGGGCGGCAGTGGCAGCAATAACAACTGCAGTCTTCTTCTATCTTTGTCCGTATCTAGTTGGAGCAGAGGAAAAATTTTCAGAATGGGAAAGAGAGAATGGGGGTGTACTTAGAGATTAGGTGGGTAATTTGCGGGGTTTGAGATTAAGGGTTTAATTTGTAATTTGATAGGGGTGTACTTAACAAAATTGGGGGAAATGGATGTTTGCACTACCAATTCTTATGAACACACAACCCATTTTAAGTAGTATTCCTTTTTTTAAATGACTAAAATATTCTTTTGTAAAAAAAAAAACTGAATCAATTGCTGAACACGCAACCCATTTAAAACCAAAACTGAACACATAGCTCCTCAATGATGTACAGTCGGCAATAAACAGCCGACCTCAATGATATATAGTCAGCAATCAATAGAAGACCTCAATGATGTACAGTTGGCCATATAATGAAAGGATTTCAACATCAGATTGCTTGAAGCATTTTTGGTCTGGTGATGAAGAAGCAGCAAAGAAGAAAAAAATACATATATTTGAAGCAGAACCACCAGTACTCTATGTCCTCCATTATCAAGGATATAAGCCATGGATGTGCTTTAGGGACTATGATTGCAATTGGAATGTATTAAATTACATGAGTTTGCAAGTGATGTTGCTCATAGGAAATGTTGGAAAGTTCATGATACAATGCTACAAGCACTGCAAAGCTTTTATATGTTAAAATCAAAACAAAGGGCACAACTTGAGAATGACAGGCAACAAGCAGAAAAGAGGAACCACACAAATGGACATTAGAGGTGGCTGAAGAGAGCTGGTTGATTCAGGCTCCGATGCTAGACTAGATTCAATCGGCGGCAGTGTGCAGAGATGGCTATTGGCGGCACCAGGAGAAAAATAAGAAGGAAATGGAAGAAAGAAAGAGTTGTGTGTGAATAGGATTTTTTGTCTCATTTGGATTGTGTGTAAATAATTTGATAAATGGATGGGAGCAGATGTTCTCACAACAACAAATTATATTCACACAACTATTAATAAAAACACACCCCCTTTTTATTACTACACAACCCCTAAAAGTCACAAATCTCCCTAAACCAATTCTGAAACCAACACACCCCTTACCAACTTATTTCCACACAACCACCTAAAATTAAACTGTTCTTCCTTTCTTCCTTCTCCCTGGGGTGGCTGCTTCTCTCCTTCTCCATCACTGCCGACAACTGGTTGTTGCGTGTTGCTTGGGGCGCCAACCACCAGCTGAAGGAGTAGCTCCAACAACTGATAGCTGCCACTCATGTCAACGTTCCTCTAGAGCCGACAAGAAATCGTCCAATCGGTTTGGCTGTTTTTTTTTTTTTTTTGTTTCGAAATTTTTTTTGTTCCAGCATGCAATTTTTTTTTTTTTTTTGTGCCACTCAGTTCCCTGTTTTGTTTCGGTTTGCAATTCGACTTCCAGCTGCCGTGTGATGATTGGTTCTGCTTGTGATGAAAAATCTGATTTTCCTTGGAGTTGGAAGAGGACGGGTTTGAAGTCGTATGAAAATTGTGATTGTTGATGGAGGAGAATGGCTTGAAAGTGAAGATTTTTTTAGATTAAAATCTTAAATTAAATTCTGCCTTGATTGAATGCATTATGTGTATATCAGTTTTTGATTGTGTTTTATAAAAATTATTGATTGTGTTTCTACCTTAAGATTTCTTGATTGTGTTTTATAAAAATAATAATGTGTATATCAACTTTTTAAAAGTTTATGTTAGAAGATCCCTTACACTTGAGGAGCACTGATATTAGTTTTTGGCAAATTCATATTCTAGCTCTTAATACATTGAATTTCTGCAAAATAATCTAGAGGTTATAGATCAGTTTGGCCAATTTGGGGCATGAGAATGGTAGAGGATGCAAACGGTAGAGGATGCAAATTGATAAAATGGCGGAGAAAATAAAAAGAATACACTTTCAGCTAACCTAAATTGTCTTTCCTTATATTTTTCTTTTGTTATTCATCAAGGGGTTTGGGTGGTTTCTATTATTTATTTATGTTTTATTCAAATAGTTGGAAGTTGCAATTTCCATCTGTTTTGGTGACAGAATTTTAACCGGGGTGATAAAGATATTTGAGATAAAAAAACATTTTTACTATAGGATAATTTTCATATTCAAGGATTATGAGTTTAGAAAAAAATATCACTTCTCTTAAAATGTCTTGGTTCTATTTATAGGTTTTCTTTAGATATGCTTTTATTGACAGGTTTTCTAAGTTTTTAGTTATGAAGCTATAAAAGTTATTTAGAGCTTCAAATTTTCATAAACCATTTGAGAGTGGAAACTCTTAACTGATAGCAAAAATAAAATGGTAAAGTGGGAATAAATTGTGATTAAAATAAAACCTTGAATCTCTTTTTACATTGTCCCCAAGGCAAGTAGTCAATTGTATTCAAATATTTGGAATTCATTACAATTCCAACAAATGACGATGCTATTTTCAATCCTACCAATTACATTACCAACAAAATTAAATCACATATCGACGATAGAATTATATTACCAATTATATTAAACTCTTGAATAGAATTCATGAATGCCGTAAAGTAAAATTCTTTTTCAGAACTATATTTTCCATCTTGACATGCTCTTATGTGTATTCCATTAATATGTTTTGTTGTTATACTAGATTATGAGGAGGGTACTTAGATTAGGTAGAGAAGCACCTACGGATCTAATCGTCGTAGGCGTAATGCTTCTGAGCAAGCATCATATTCAGCACAACCAGCTGATATTCCTGATCTAGAACTTGAAACCATCTTATCCAATCCCCATGTGGAGTTCCAGGAGGATGACATTAATCAGGAACCTGAAGTAGACTTCGTTGTGGATGAAATTTCTGAGGAGGATGATAGTCTAACAGCACCGTTTCTTGGAGGCCCAGAAGATGGGTCACTGCTGAATGAATACTCTATCCACGTTTCAAGATATATATGGGATTGGAAGGTTAGAATCAGTTTTCGTTTGATACTTGGTATTCATATCGTTAGTATATAATTTCAAGATTTACTAAGTCCTCATTAAACTTTAAAAGCAGGAAAGGGATCTTTTGAAGTGCATACATCATCCTGAGCAGTTGATGAAATGGGATATTCATCAACATAGGCAACACAAGTAGAGATATCATGTGCTTCTTGATCGCAGCAGCTTAGCTCCACTCACGAGGTCTTTATACCGTTACGTGGATAGAGTGTTAGGCTCCGCCTTTGTGGAGCGATGGCATACAGAGACTAACACATTCCACATGCCGTGGGGAGAGATGACAATCACATTGGATGATGTCGCATACATTTATGGAATTCCGTATCAGGACGAGCTGTATGCATACCTCCAGGGGAAGACCATTTGAGGGGGGAGGTTTTACTTGTGAGGTTATTGGGATGTACATTGGAGGATGCCAGAGATGAGTTAGGAAAGAAGACTGGTGCATCCCCTGTAAGATTAAAGTGGTTAAGAGACCATTATAGTCACTTCGATGACACGGACAGTGAGGAGAGGATACAGGGCTTACATTCTCTATTTGTTGGGTTGTACCGTCTTCTCAGACAAGACATGTACTTGAGTTAATTGCAACTTGCTACAGTTATTGGCCAACATTCATGATATACATCGATATGCTTGGGGTGCTGGCGTGTTAGAGAATATCTACATGTAGTTAGGAAACGGATGTCAATGGTCATGCAAACAGTTTAGTGGACCCATATCGTTACTACAGATGTGGATATATGAGCATTTCAAGAATCAAAGGGTTGTCCATGCTGGAGCATATGATTGCACGAGCCTAGAGTTCTTATGTGGGATGCAAATCGTGCCCTTGGAGGTACTCTTGATAGGTTGCAGGCATTCCGGGAGCAATTGGATTCTATTGATTATCAAATGGTATGTTTATTCAAACGTTTTTAAATATATAAATTTATGTTCATTTATGTCTAGTTACTATAATGTTTGATCGTGTGTTCTATATTTTTTGTTTTCAGGCAGATCAAATGGAAGCCATACGAAGACCGTCGACATCAACATCCACTCCATGACATCACATTCTTCTGCGGGACATTGTGCATTATGGAGTACTTCGAGGGTTATCACCCTGATCTAGTACTCAGGTAGTTTGGGTTCATTCAGGT
>JAWZTD010021812.1:7886-18118 GCA_035221335.1 Echites panduratus
ATTATTTGTCATCTAATTCTATTCAACTCCTGGTACACCCTCTCTAACCCAAGAAACAACACCATTTTCATCCTCATTTGGGAGAATGCATGGTTCACTTTGTAAATACTCTATATCACAAGTTTGCTCCACTTTGTAGGCACTTCTAGGATAAGTTCTAATGACAATATTCCAACCATTATCTTGTGGATTCCGCACATAGAATACTTGTCATTTTTGTGTTTCAATGATGAATTGTTCATTATGACACTTCACATTAGTGAAATTCGCCAAAGTAAATCCATCTTCATCTTGTTTCAACTTCTTGCCTTTCGAAACCCAGTCACAATCAAAGAGCCACAAACTTCTCATATTGACATCCCACTAGGTTTCAACCTTGAGCTAATGATTTCAAATCTTGTGAAACTTAATCATCATTCAATTTCAACTTCTCAACCTAAGAATTAGAGGACAAAAATCAGCAAAAACCAATAGCAAGATTATGAAATTAGTAGGATGCTTCAAGGAAAGTTTTTACATGATTCCAAAACCAACTAGCAAATTTATTGCTATGGAGAGGTTCTATTTCATGTATGGACGTTATGGATGTTCTTCTTCCACTATTCTATGATGCAATCTGAAAAAATATGCACTATGCTATCTTAACATTATGATTTGAGTTATTCTTAGTAGGGGTGTTCAAAACCTATCAAACCGATTAGAGCTAACCAAACTGAACCAAATCGAAAAAAATTGACCAAAACAAATTTATGTTGCGTTATAATCGAACTGAAAATAAAGGAATTTCTTCGGTTCGGTTTGATTAGCGGTTTGTAAAAATTTTTTGTCGGTTTTAACCAAACCGAACCAACGTGATCTCTATTATAAATAATATATATTTTAAATGCATATAATAATATTATATCAATTATCTAAGCATTTCATTATTTAAAAATATATAATAATAATATATCCACCATTATCTATATGATGTTATTTTAGTATTTTGTATCTTGGAATGATTTATTATCTCATTTATTTTAATTTTGTTATAGTAGGATAGTAGTAGCTTTTTTTAGGTGTACTATGAAGTTAATTATGGTATGTGTTAGTTTAAATATTTAAAGTGTTGTTTCTTTTTTAGGGCTATTATTTTTCTAAAATTTTAATTGACTGGGTCAAACAAAAATGAATACAATCTTATTATTAGATCTTAAAAAAAATGAATGTAATTCTATTATTGGGCTTTATAAATTGGGTAAAAAATTTCCAAAAATATTCGGTTTAGAACCCAACCGAACAGCTCAAAACCGACCTATGAACTGTTTGGTTTGGTTTAGTTCAATTAACCTTAATTAATGAAAACCAACGGTCACGATTTTTACAAAACCGATTAGTATGGTTCGGTATCAAAAATCGATCAAAACCTACAGAACCGAACTGATGAACACCCCTAATTCTTAACATAAAAATGTTCTAATTACTCACTCTATGTACGGGCAAACTACATCACAATTGAAAAGTAAGTATTGGTGAGCTTTTTTCAACATGTCTTCATCAAATTTAGTTGCAATGCTCTTACCTAGCGAATGTCCAACTCCAGCAAATACATCTAAGCCTTTATAAGGAACATTTACCTCATTCATTTCTACCTATTTAATTAAATTTTGTCTCTACATAATCTGCAAGGTATAAAAAGAAAAATGATAACTATTCATCATCCACATAAACTTCTGTAATGCATCATTTAGAATGAATTCTATTCCTAACATGGGACTTAAATTTGCCCAAGTACCTCAGAGTGAAATATAAAAGATGAATTACATTTAAAAAAAAAATGAACGAAATAGGAAAAAGTTGAATAATGATGAGTTTTTATGTACCTTTCGATAGGATACATCTAACGATAATGAATAAGTCCATCAAGCCTAGCCTCAGTAGCCAAATGAACGGTTAAGTGAACTATTACATCAAACAATGAAGTAGGAAATATCATCTCTAATTGGCAAAGTATGATAGGGATTTCTTTTTCTAACTCAAAAACATCTTTACGATGAACTTCTTTTGAACATAATAGCTTGAAATAACAACAAAAACTAATCAATGGGTAAAGGACTGCCTCAGGAAATTTTTTTCCCCAAAGCTATAGACAACATTTGTAGCATCAAGATTTGGTGGGCATGACTTTTCAAACCAGAAATTTTTGGAGGCTTTAGTTGGAAGCATCGGGAAATGTTAGATGAATAAACATCTGGGACTTTAATGGTCTTTCATATCTTGTAGAAGACAGATTTATCCTTTTGTTTCATTGGATTAAAGAAGGAGGAAGAATGGCTTTACCATCTGTACATTCAACTAGATGCAAACCTTCTCCAATTCCCATCTCCTTTAGATCAAGTCTGGACTTAGCATTATCTTTTGATTTTTCCAAATCCAACAGTTTGTTACAAATATTTTCAGAAACATTTTTCTCAATGTGCATCACATAGCAGAATGTTATGCTCCCCGTATGTTAAGTTAAAGAAAATACTCTTTTTCTTCATACTAAAAGGAAGTTTTGGATTGTCCTTGACTAACTTTCGAAACCTTACATTACAATCCACTAAATCTTTTAAAACCATCGATCTAGAAAGCATAGGAGGCTTATTATCAAGCTCCAACATCCCATCAAAATTTTCATCTTCCTTTCAAAAGGGATGATCACTAGTCAAAAATCTATAATGACCCATATAACAATGTTTTCCACCATGTTTCAACCAACTCAAACATGTGTGCTTATGACAAACGGGACAAGAAAATTCTCGTTTGGTACTCCATCCAGATAAATTTCCATATCCAAGTTACTAATTGTCCACATTAATACAGCATGCATCATAAAGGAAGTTCTTGTAGAGGAGTCGTACGTTACCACATTTACATCCCGCAACTCCATCAACTCTGAAACTAATAGCTCAAGATAAACAACTATATTATTTCTTGGGGCCAAAGGACTAGGAATCAACAAAGTTAACATCAAATAGGGTTCTTTCATGCACATCTACAGGGGCATATTATATCGAAATAAGACAACTGGCCATGTACTATAAGCAACACTTGGAGTTTTGAATGGATTAAAACTAGCCAAAGCCTAGCCTAACCTCAAATTTCTAAGATCATTTTGGAAGGTAAGAAAACAAAAATCTAAACTTTTATAACATAGTGAATCAATTGGATGTCTCATACAACCATCTTTAACTCTCCATTTAGCATGCCATCTCTTTTGTTTCGTGCTTATTAAAGTAATAGATCAATGGAAATTATGATTGAAATCATTCTATATCTTTTAAGCTTAAATTTTATAGTATTCCTGTTTTACACTATTGCTTCTAATGAGTTCATTATTAAAAAGGAGCACATATCAACAAAGGAAAGACTACCTAATTTGAAGGATGAGATGGTACGACATTTTTATGATACAACTCCCATGATGACACTTGATAAGTATTCTTTGAATATGTTTTCAATCAATGTTAGCAATTGTTCTTCTCACGACGTAGGACTTGAAGATTCGATGACAAATCTTTTAGAAGAAGGGGAGAATGATGGAGACCAATGAGCTTTGATTGAAACAACTTGGGAATTTGCTTACACATTTCAACAGAGGGAATGATGTGATCCAAGGAACAAACAAAAGAATACATTTCAAGTTTGAAGAAGGCATAAAGACATTGAAGTTCACCAAAGAAGAACAACTTGTTCATGATGCCTTATTTAAAGAAACTATGCTTCAGAATAGTGTTGATTCAAGGAAGTATTTTAATGTCATCAGGGATCAAGACTTTAACAATGTTAAAGAGGGATTCTATGGCATAGAACATGATCATAAAAGTCTTGGAAGAGTACTTGAAGAAGCACTGAAGATCACTTGAAGCTATGGAAATGAGTTGGAGAAGAAATGGTGAAGAATCACTACAAGAACTGGGCCATATACGACCCCATTTTTTACGGCCGTCGCAAATGGTTGTTTTATACTACAGTTTGATTTTATATGGTGAGCCGTAGTATATTGTAAGCACATACTACTGCCCGTAGGGAAAAATGTATTTTATACGATGGTCTCTGAGCCATCATATATAAATAAAGGTATATATGAATGACGATAGCAAAATAAGCTTTTTTGCATATTTTTGCTTATATACAATTTCTTTGGAGCTATTATATATGTGTTTGACTGTATACGATGGCTCTAATGCCCCCATATATGTGGAGTTTTTTATGTAAATATATATAAAAGAATAAAAACAAAATGACAGAAAACAAGTTGATGTAATGGTTTAGAATCCGTGGATGTAATGTATAGGTCAAGAGTTTGATTCCCTTTATTCTTACTAATTTTTAAAATCTTTTTTCACTTTCCCTCAGTAATATATATATATATATATATAATTTTTCCTTATATCTAATATAATATCTTAAATCACATAATATTCTTCTTCTCTCAATTTTTCAAATCATGATTTTTTGTTTGATTTTTTATTAAATAATTAAAAAAAAAGACAAAAACTACTTTAAATCACTTTAACTCCACTTCCAATGTTGGTACAGGGTTAAACTCAGAGATCGAGTTCAATTAGATTTATATTTTTTATATTAATTTACAATAAATAAGATATAATATGTAAAGTTATGTAAAATGTGAATTTATATTTATGAGATTAAGAATAAATTAATGAAATTGAACTTAAAGTCTTGAACCAATTCAATGTAACATTTTTCTTAAAATGCAAATTAAGAATTTAATCACTTTCAATGTCAACTTAAATCATTTTCCCGACACTTCCAAATTAGTTTTTTTTTCACTTTCAATCCATAATGTGTGTGTGTGTGTGTTTATGTAATATTCTATTACATCCAATATAATATTTAAAATGACATAATATTCTTTTCATCTTATTTGTTCATTATTTTTAATTGACAAAGTTACAATTGACAAACTTAGTCTTTTTAATTTTTTATAGACAGATAGATAAATAGATTTTATATAATTATACAAATAATATATAAGTTTGTAAGCATAAACCTTTTTATAATAGTCCTGATATGAAGAATTCAATGTTATTTATTTTATTTTGAAAAATCTAAAAGTTATGAGAGTCCCTTTACATTGGATATAAGAGAATATTATATAGTAGTCCTTTTATTGAGAATTGAATGTAATAGTAGTCCCTTTATATTGACATTCTCATAATTAATTATATTAATTATAAGAGCATATATTTTTCATTTTGTTGCTTTCCATTTCAACCATTTCTATTTTGTACAATATTCGCTTTTCATAAATATAAATATAAATATATATATATATATATGTATAGTATAAGAATAAAGATAACAAAATTTAGGTTGCCACAACATTTGAAGTATTGGATATCTTCCTTGTTTGACAAAGGTCCAACAAAGGTTCAAACCCCAACATAAGCAAAATTTATTTTGTTGCTTAAATAAAAAACAGTAATTATTTTAAATAACTTTCCCTCCACTTCCAATTTTGTTTTTTCATTTATCCTCCATAATATATATAATATAATATTTTAAATAACGTAATATTCTTTTTCTCACAAATTTTCAAAACCATGTTTTTTTAATTTTGTTTTATTAAATACTATTTACAATTTATAGAAAAAAACTATTTTAAATCACTTTCCATCAATTTTTTTTTCCGCTTTCAATTCATGACGTTATAAGCTGGCTCAACGGTTAAGCTTTGGAACCCGATTTCCCTTTGCAAGTGTTCGAATCCCAACCAATATAAGTACATCCTCGCTAATTATTAAGTACACCTAATACATATTAAGTACATCCTAATTATTTATATGCTTAGTTTGCTTATTAAGTACTTGTAACACATATTAGATACATATGATATTTTATTTTTGTCCTTGTCTTATATATAAGAAGATAGATAGATTTTATACAAGTATATAATTAGTATAAGTGTATATACATATATACTTCTTATATAGTAGTCCTTTTTTATTGAGAATTGAATGTTATAGTAGTCTCTAAGAATTGACATTTACATAATTAACTATATTAATTACACGAGTATATATTTTTCAATAGATCCAAAAGTATTATTATAACTATTCAATAGAAAAAATCTCTAAGAATTTTAAACATATATAATTATTTTCTTATTTTTTAGTATTTGCTAACTTTTCCCCAATTTCCTACATTTCTTATTTTTTTTTTCACCACTCGTCTCATTTTTCCCAAATCCCTACTTTTTCCTTTTCCCACTCTTCTCACTTTTTCCCAAATCCCTACTTTCTTTACATTTCTTTTCCTTCTCACTTTTCATTTCAAAATATTTATTGTCATTTCCCCTTGTCGTTGGACTTTGATCCTTCAATTAATTAAGGAGGTATTTAATAAAATTTTTATATTGAAAATAGATTTATTTTAAAAAATGAAACATTCAATACATTCAATTTCATACTTTTAAAATGAAAATAGGAGACATTCAAATATTGTGACTAGTAAATAACATTTATAATACATGTATTTTTCTTATTTTGTTATTAAATTTCAAAAATTTTCAATTTAATTTTTTATAAGTGGTATTATAGATTAAATTTTGAAATATCAATATATTTATTATTTTTCAAAAACTTATGCATTGTTCAAGTAATTAATCTATTATCCATTTAAACTAGTGTAACTTAATCCATATTTTTTAATTTTATTGATTTTTGTTCAAGAGAATTCAAAAGAGGGAAAGTGAAATTATTAGGAGGGAATATAAAAATTTCAAGTGCATAAACACAGCTTAGCAAATATTCAAAAATTTTTAGCTTATTTGTTTATATCCATGTCAGCGATAAGGGTTGAATAGCCGAGAAAAGTGATGATGTCATGGTGAAGGGCCACGACCCGAAAGTATCTCGTAACCCACCCGCTATGTTATCTCGCGACTTGCTTTGGAAACCGCCTCCTTGGAACCCTCTCCACCTTTCCCTTTAATAGATAGTTACCTAGCAAGACGAGAATTGATAATTCTCCCAGATGCTAAGGAAGCAATCGTGGTTGACTCGTGTGTTTAGGTTCACTAGTATTATACCCCAAAGTAGTTTGGGTACACCCTGAATTGACTAATGTGACAATCATTACATGCATGCCAAATTTGGGGCTAAGGACATAGAGATCCATAATAGGCGCCACCCCAGTATCCAGTAAATCAGGGATCTTAAGCACACAAAGCATGGCCTAAACTCTGTAAACAGCATGATTATCACTCCGTACTGACAAGAGATCCTTACCTATTAATAGAAATGCCCTCATCCCTCTTTGTCCTCATTCATTGCTGGTGGAGGAACATATTGCTATAACGTTATGCCATTTGGATTGAAAAATGAAGGAGCGACATATTAGAGGATGGTGAACCTCATATTGAAATCTCAGATTGGTCGGAACATGGAGGCTTATGTTGGACATGATCAAAAAACCTAGCAAGGAGAGAATCACTTAGAAGACCTCCGAGAAACCTTCAATAACCTGAATAGGTTCAACATGAGATTGAACCCCAACAAGTGTACCTTTGGGGTGAAATCTGGTAAGTTTTTAGGATTCATGGTAACTCAATGACGGATCGAGGCTAATCCCGAGAAAATCTAGGCCATTATCAACATGAGGGAGCCAAAATGCCGGAAAGACATGCATTAGCTGACGGGGTGCATCACAGCATTAGGGAGGTTTATATCCCGATCAGTAGAGAGATGTGTCCCATTCTTTAGTACACTCAAGCAGGCCAAGAAAGACTTCTCTTGGACAAAGGATTGTTTAGAAGCTTTCAAATCCCTCAAGGATTACCTGTCACAATAGCCCTTGATCACAAGTCCTAGCGTAGGAGAAATTTTGTACCTTTATATTGCAGCCTCCGATTTAGTGGCTGTGGTACTATTTAAAGAAAAAGATGGGAAACAATTGCCCATCTATTTTGTAAGCAAAGTTCTCCAAGGGGCCAAAATTCTGTACCTTAATACAGAAAAATTGGCCTATTCTTTGGTGATCACCTCTAGAAAACTTAGGGCTTATTTTAATTCCCATAAGATAAATGTTTATACCAACACAACCCTAAAACAGGTTTTACACAAACTGAACACATCTGGGTGGATGCTAAAATGGGCTATAGAGCTCAATGCTTTCGATGTTCATTTCATCCCAAGAAAATCCATCAAAGGGCAAGCCTTGGCAGATTTTGTTGCCGAGACATCTATGAGCTAAGAAGATCAATTTCTAAAAAAAGTTGAGAATTCCAGAGAAGAGAGACAAGCCTATAAAGTATGGATATTGTTTGTGGATGGAGCTGTGAATAACGAAAGAAGCTGTGCAGGGATCATCTTGTTATCACAAGATGGGACGATAAAATTGGAAATAGGACTCAAATTCCATTTTGCTGGGATCAACAACAATATAGAGTATCAAGCCCTGCTCGCTGGAATAACTTGGGCAAAAAAGCTGGGAATCCAAAAGATAAAGGCGAAAAGCGACTCCCAGGTGGTAGTGAATCAAGTCAATTGGAATTCTAAACAAATGACGAAACTCTGAAAAAATACCGCAACGAGATAGGTCTCCAGGCTCAAGAATTCGAACATTTCCAACTCCTCAAGACACTAAGGGATGAAAATCAACGAGCTGATTATATCCCCAAACTCATGACGACTTCCCATGGAATAGTTGAAGGAATCGAAATAGAAGAAATACATGAGCCGAGCATTCCATTAAATAGGATAAATCAAATCATGGAAGGACGGGCCATTAACAAACCAGTAGATTGGGTGTAAGAAATGGAGGATTTTTTGGAAAAATAATACAATCCAGAAAAAATAGATAATGCGTTGGCATTAAAGAAAAGGGCAACGAGATATACAATGGTAGGCAACATAATGTACAAGCGATCATCCTCCAAACCACTGTAGAAATGCATCCCACCACACCTAGTGAAGCCATTAATCGAGGAGGTACACGAAGGAGTGTGCGGAGGTCACTTAAGGGCCAGATCCATGGCGGATAGAATCATAAACTTACAATACTACTGGCCCTCTTTAAGGCAAGATATCGAGAAGTATACCAGTAGGTGCATAAAATGTCAAAAGTTTGGTAGCATACCTAAATTACCCTTAATCCAACAAACCCCTGAAGTTTCATCATGGCCATTCGACATGTGTTGAATGGATCTGAAGGGCTCTTTTCCTAAGCCAAGCTAGTGGAGGATCCTAGTTGTAGCAGTTGATTACTTTTCAAAATGGATAGAGGCTAAAGCCCTGGTGCACCCAACTGAAGAGAATGTGTTAAATTTCTTCCATGATCAAGTATTATTAAGGTATGGGATACCAAGAGTAGTCGTGACAGATCACGACACCCAATTCTCATCAAAATTCATTGCTAAATGTGAAAGACTTTAGATCAAGCATTGGAAATCTTCGGTAGCACATCCATAAGGAAACGGTCAAGCTGAAACACCAAACAAACTGATAATTACATCTCTAAAAAAGAACTTGGAAGGGAAAGAAATCAAATGGGCAGATGAATTACATCCTGTACTCTGGTCCATCCGTACTTCAGCCTAGGGTCAACTGGAGAAAGCCCTTTCTAGCTGGTTTATGGAGTTGAAGCCATGGCACTGACAGAGGTGGCACTTCCAACACATCGAACCACCAATTTTAAAGAAGAAGAAAACAACCGAAAATGAAAAAAGGACTTGGACTCGCTTGAAAAAGGAGGATACAGGCCCGAATAATGATGGAATTATAAAAACAAAGAACCAAACAGTATCATGACCAAAGAATAAACACCGAAAGGTTACAAGTTGGTGATTGGGTACTCAGAAAAATTAAGGCAACAGGACAAAAGGTGGACAGAGGGAAACTTGCTCCAAATTTGGAAGGACCCTACAAGTTGGTTGGAGAGCGACATAAGGGAGATTCCTCTTAGAAAAGCCTGACGGAAAAATATTACCAAACCCTCGGCATTCCGATCATTTGAAGAAATATTTTATATAAATTTTTATATATCATAAACATTTTTGTCGAGTTACTTGGCAAGACTTCACCCGCGTTTTGAATGAAGAAGCGGAGTCTATATAGATGTACATATATTACTTTAGATCTTGCATTAAGATTTCTTAAGATTTATTTATAAATCTTAGAAAGTTGGTCACGTCAATTAGAGTTTGATGTGGGAGAAAATCTCCCCTGGAAAAAATCTTACAAATA
>JAWZTD010021822.1:5273-15473 GCA_035221335.1 Echites panduratus
TCTAACAACTGAAAGGAACATTAAAGTAGATTTGGCAAAAAGAAAAAAAGTGGGTAAAGACGGGTTCCTTTTAATCTGAATTTTTAGGATGAAAGTACCTTAGCAGGTTCTATTCTGAGAAGGGTTTTAGAAGACACCGAAGTATGTCTTCCTAGAATTTTCGAGTTTAACTCGCTGACAACTATCTTTTTGGAAGTTTCTTGCTTCTTTGCTCATTTATAATAAATGGAGATTCTAAAACCTTTCAAAAGAACACAAAGAATAAAGGTTTCTTATGAGTAAGCTTATTTGGATACACCCTTAAATTCTGATTATTACCTTCCAAATTCCTAAAATTTTCTGTATTCCAGAGAAAACCTGCAATCCTGATGGTGGCAGGAGCAGTGTTGCAATAAGGGAAGGTTTTGCTGCCAACTGAAAGATGACAAAGCACCGGTGGAGAGAATCAGTTAAATCCTTTTTCGGAAGCCATGTCGACCCAGAAAAGGATGTGGAGCTGAAAGAATCAAATGCAGGTATTCTTCTCTTTGCATGAATCCTATTCTCTGATTTGATGGAAATCAATGGTGTTATTACAGCGTGGACATGCTTCTCTTGCAAATATATTTTCTTTACTTATTTTTGTAAGCAAATTTCGTCTTACAAACAAATTATGCAATAATTTTTTCCCACTCTCCATCAAAGGTTTTAAGATGTTTTTCTCATTCCAGAAATTGAGGAGAAGGTTCAGAAGATCCTCAAGCATCTTAAAGATGAGGGTGAAAAAGATGCGAAGGAGCCTTTGAATGATTTAATTGAGGACTTCCACAAACATTACAAATCTCTTTATGCTCGCTATGACCATCTGACTGGAGAATTGAGAAAGAAAGTTCATGGGAAAGTGGAGAAAGAATCTTCTTCTTCCAGCTCGGACTCAGATTCAGACAATAGTCCAACTAAAAAGGAGAGTAAGAATGGAAAATTGGAAAATGATTTTGAGAAGGTAAATGATGAGATTAAGCAACAACTTGAAAATGCAAACCTGGAAGTCTCGGATCTGAAGAATAAATTGGCAGTCGCACAGAAAGAGAAAGATGCTGCAAGTTTGGAGTGCCAAGGTGCTTTAGACAAATTACAAGTGGCAGAAAATGTTATCATTGATTTGAAAACTGAATCTGAAAAGCAAAATGGGGAAAAGTTGGAGCTTTTGACTGGGAATGAGGAACTAAAGAAGAAGTTGCAAAATGCTTCAGAGATAGAAGCTGAATTAAACCAGAAACTGGCAGATGCAATTAACGAGAGAAATAAGTTGATCTTGGGGAAGGAGGCAGCTATGGTTCAACTTGAAGAGGGAAACAAAGTTGCGGAAGATTTAAGATCTTATTCCAGTCAGTTGAAGGATGAAGTTGCCGAACTAAACAAAAAGTTGCGAAGTGCTGCTGAAATGGAAGCTGAACTAAACCAGAAATTCTCAGACGCATGTAACGAGAGAGATAAATTTATCTTGGAGAAAGAGGCGGCTATGATTCAAGTTCAAGAGGGAATTAAAGTTGCTGAAGATCTAAGATCTTATTCCAGTCAGTTGAAGGATGAGAATGAAGAACTAAACAGGAAGTTGCGAATTGCTTCTGAAATAGAAGGTGACTTAAACAAGAAATTGGCAGACACAACTGAGGAGAGAGATAAACTGATCTTGGAAAAAGAGGCAGCGATAATTCAAGTTGATAAGGGGAACATGGTTGCTGAAGATTTGAGGTCTTATACTACCCAGCTGAAGGATGAGAAAGTAGCACTGCAGCTGGAACTGGAAGCCACTATCAAGAACCTTACCTCTCTAAATGAGAAATTAGAGTCTTCAGAAAAAGAAATGGCAGAGCTAAGAAAATTGCAAACAGCTGCTGAAAATGAAAAAGCTGCTCTTTCCTTGAAAATTTTACATGTCTCTGAAGAGGTAAAGCAGTCACATAACAAAGTGCAGGAGCTTGTTACTGAATCTAGTCAGTTAAAGATGAAACTCGAGGAGAAAGAGAAGGAACTTTTAACTCACACAGATATGCATGAATCCCACAAAAACAAGGTATCAACACATGTCAGGGGTTTGGAATTGGAGCTTGATTCTTTACACAATCACAGGAAAGAACTGGAAAAGCAAAAGGAGGAAGAAGTTTCAGAGCTCTTGAAGAAACTTGAAAATCAAGAGAAGGACTCATTATCTCAAATAGAAGACATGATGGTGCAGAATAAGAATCTGCAATTGCAGATTGATTCCTTGATTATCCAGAAGTCTGATATGGAAGAACAATTGTCACAGAAATGTGATGAAGCATCAGCTCAAGCCAAGGACTTAACTGAACAGGTGAATGGGAAGCAACAGGAACTAGAGTCTCTTGTCAGCCAAAAAGTTGAACTAGAGGCAACATTGGAGAAAAATGCTCACGCAATTGCTGATTTCCTGAATCAGATGGAGGGACTGAGAGTGGCGTTAGCAAATGCAACTGACCTTCAGCAGAGAACGCTGGAAGACAAAGAGAGTTTTGTTTTGCAACTGAAGAACTTCGAAAACAAGGTAAGTTCCCTGCAGAATGTGAAAAGTGAATTGGAGGAGCAGTTAAGAAACAAAAGTGCGGAAATTGTTCGTTTACAAGAAGAGAAGGAGAACACTGGATCCAGATTTCTTGAAATGGAGAAAAGAGTACTTGAGAGAGATAATGAACTCTCCATGTTAAAGAAGTCATCTGAAGACAGCAAGGTTGAATCATCTGCAAAAATAACAACCTTAACCGCACAACTGAATGATCTGCAGGAGCAGGTGAACTCTCTGCAAGCTCAAATTAGTGAATCAGACAGCCTATTAGAACAAAAAACTAGAGAAATAGTAGAAAACACTAACAAGATAGAAAGTCTAGAGGAGGAACTGGCAAGTAAAAGTGCAGATGGCCAGAGATTGCTGGAAGAGAAGGATTGTTTGGCCATGCAGTTAAAGGATTTGGAACCAGAAGTGGAGTCTCTTCGTAATGGCAAAAGAGAACTGGAAGGTCAATTTAGTAGTCAAGTCAATGAGAGCAATGAGTTGAAGGAAGAGACTGATCGTTTACGTAACGGAATTTCTGAATTGGAGAAGGTATTAATGGAAAGAGAAACGGAGCTGTTTACTGGTAAAAAGAATTTGGAGGATGCAAATACTGAATCTGCTGCACAGATTGCTACCTTGACAGAGCTTGTGAATGATTTGAAACGTGAGACGGTTTTGTTAGAATCTGAGAGAAGCCAATTGGAGATGCAAATGGAGAGAGAAAAGCAAGAATCTTCAGTAAGCTTAGCCCAAGTTGAGAATCGGAATTCTGAACTTGCAAACCAATTAGTGGAGCTGGAGAAGAAACTGAAAGATCAGGAAGATGCATTCAGCAAATTGTGGAATGATCTGCAGGGGCAGTTGAATTCTCTGAAAACTCAAATTAGTGAATCAGACAGCCTATTAGAACAAAAAACTAGAGAAATAGTAGAAAACACTAACAAGATAGAAAGTCTAGAGGAGGAACTGGCAAGTAAAAGTGCAGATGGCCAGAGATTGCTGGAAGAGAAGGATTGTTTGGCCATGCAGTTAAAGGATTTGGAACCAGAAGTGGAGTCTCTTCGTAATGGCAAAAGAGAACTGGAAGGTCAATTTAGTAGTCAAGTCAATGAGAGCAATGAGTTGAAGGAAGAGACTGATCGTCTGCGTAACAGAATTTCTGAAGTGGAGAAGGTATTAGTGGAAAGAGAAACGGAGCTGTTTTCTGGTAAAAAGAATTTGGAGGATGCAAATACTGAAGCTGCTGCACAAATTGCTACCTTGACAGAGCTTGTGAATGATTTGAAACGTGAGAAGGATTTGTTAGAATCTGAGAGAAGCCAATTGGAGATGCAAATGGAGAGAGAGAAGCAAGAATCTTCAGTAAGCTTAGCAAAAGTTGAGAATCAGAATTCTGAACTTGCAAACCAATTAGTGGAGCTGGAAAAGAAACTGAAAGATCAGGAAGATGCATTCAGAAAATTGTGTGATGAACATAAACAGCTTGACCTTCGTTACCAGGAGTGCAAGAGAAATCTTGAAGCCACTGATGTGAAGATGAAAGAAATGACAGAAGAGTTCCAAAAGAATTCTGATGCGAAAGCTGATGAGTTAGAAGAGACCATTGAGGACCTGAAGAGAGAATTGGAGATGAAAGTGGATGAAATCAGCACATTGGTGGAGAACGTAAGAAACACTGAAGTAAAGCTCCGACTAACAAACCAGAAGCTTCGTATCACAGAACAGTTATTGGCCGAAAAAGAAGAGATCCAACGGAGCAAAGAAGAGAAGTTGCTGGAAGAACAAAAGGTGCTTGAAGGAAAGGTGGCCACATTATCAGGATTAGTTGCAGACTACAAAGAAACTCAGAGCAGAATAATTTCAGATGTTTCAGAAAGTGTTAATGTCATTGTGACAGGCTTTGACACATTCAACATGAAGTACGAGGAAGACTTCAGCCACTTGGAGTCTAGAATTTATGAAGTCTTGAGTGAGCACAAGGTCATAACAAACTGGATCAAAGACTCGAATTCCGGAAAGGAACAACTAGAGAAGGAAATTGGCAGTATAGTCCAGCAATTGAAAACCGAGAAAGATCATGGCTTGGTGTTAAAAGAAAAAGTTGGAGAACTGGAGAAAATCATCCAGAAGGAGGAAGATGAGAAGGATCATTTACAGAAATCGATAAAAGGCCTCGAAGGGAAGATTGGAGAACTGGACAGACTGGTTAAGGAAAGGGAGGAGATGATGAGAGAATTACAGCTACAAATGAAGGGTAAAGATGAGGGAATTCTAGAACTAGGCGAGGAGAAACGAGAAGCCATTAGACAGCTGTGTATTTGGATTGAGTATCACCGAGATCGCTACGATAATCTGAAGGACATTGTCTCGAAGACCACTGTAGCAAGAGGGCAGATTGCAGCCTAACATGCTCAGAGCTCTTTTCAGTTGCGTTACTTCTCTTCGCTCTCCCCATTATTGATTTTTAAAAACTTCTTTCCAATGAGATTGTCTTTGATTTGTTGGTACATTTGTTAAAAAAGTTAGGTCCTGTGATAACAAAATATATGTAGGCTCTGCTTATTATTGTTTTTAGAAAGCAAGTCATATTTGTTTCCCGATTCAGGTTGTATAGTTTGTGTTGATTTTCATTTTGTTCATTACGGAATAGAAATATGGTGGAATGCTAGTATACATTGTATTTGTTCCTGCAACTCTCTAAACCCTTTCATTTATTTATGTATAGCAATTTCTCTTCACATTTCTTATGCCATTTGTGACCACGCCCTTCCTAAAAAAGGAGCACAAACAATCGGTAGGAGCACCAAACAGGTATCACCATCAGTTTCATAACGCGGGTTCACCATTAAGTTTTAATTGGTGGATAGCTTTATCTTCTTTTGTTAGATGGCTAAATCAACTCATCAATTTATTTATACACCAACCAGGTAACCATACTCGAAAAAAGAATGATATGAATTTGGCGGGACATTACTAATCATGTCTTTTACCAGAGAATCCCCCAGGCTGATCTCTATGAGATCGTTACATATCATTTAAAACAGATAAAAACCTATTTCAGAACGTGAAAGCATTCAGAATAAGTGAACAGGCATTCAAGCAAACCAGAAAACAAACCAAAAACATAAAAGTAAAACTCAGATCTATTTGTTCTCAGTTGCACAAGAATACTAGCAAAGCACAAAGGTAAAATTGTGAAGAATGATCAAATACATCTGTTCTCGTATCTAGAGAAATCCTTATTGGTAATGTTGGAGCACACAAAAGAAGCTACAAGGAATGCAAAAAGATGGTATAAAGCTGAGCTATATCAACATATCCTAGAAGGTCCCCAATTTTCAAATAGAAGGCCTAAAGCCAAGAACGAAAAGAAGGGACAATGTTAAGGGGAAGAAAGAAAAATTAAGAAGCTATCATGCCTATTCATTACCTTACTCTGAAACTCTCTATTCCTTATCTTGTCTGTGGCTCCAACTCAGAAAATTTGTATGATATTTCAAGTCGTCTTGGGTGTTCAATCAGATATCCTCATCTCGACACCAAGAATATCTTTCACAACCTCATATGTCACAAATGCAATTGCTATAGATGGCACCACCTGCAAAGAAAGCAAAAAATCTTGATGCGAAACCACTTCCCCATCAGAAAAGAAAGGACAGGTCATATTTTTTATGCCAAAGACTTTATATTACAGTAACATGCCAAAGAAAAAGAATTTATAAAGTACATTCATCTCTACACTCAGTGCATGTTTAATTGGGTGAGCTGATCTACTGCTTTGGAACCAGCTAACAACTCAACATGCTAATAAGGAGTTTCTCATATGCATGCCGTACAATATCAGACGTATTCGTAAAGATATGATGGGATTGCTACAGTAATGAATGCCACTTGCCATGTTCTGAAATTAAAGCGCAAAAATTGAGTTGAACTTGCCTTCACTGAATTGGGGACCAAACCCTTGTAAAGAGCTCCAAACCCTTCATGGCGGACTGTTTTTCTGAAAGCATCTACCATGCCAGTATATTCAAGGGGTGCCCTGCTCTTCCCATCACCAGTGACTACTGAAGCAGCATCTTTCCAGCCCACCATCTGCATTCTCCGGCGGATGACATCAAGAGGATAAGCCACTGTCTGGCCAACAGTTCCAGCAGCAGCACCACATGCAAGTTTTGTTGTTACACTCAACTCAGAGCCTTTCTCTAGTCCAAATGGTCTACTTTTGATCAACCAATCTTTCAAAGATTCATACACAGCAAAATTCAGACCCACATAAGGTACCTGCAAGAAACATACAATGTTTTAGGTGTCTTAGAAGGGAAGAAAAGATGGTTTTATTTCTGCTGCTGAGAGGTCCGAAACAGAAAAGGAAAGGAAGTCTGAGGTGGAGCTAAATTCATATTTAGATAGAAATTCTGAGTCTCTCAACAGGTCACCCCAAGGAAGAAGGCATCAGTTGCAACCTTCTCAGGGTCCAATTAAACAATCAAAAGTAGATTCATGATCATGAGAGGTTGATTCTTTTTAGTTTAAGGCATTCATGATATTTATTTTAAATTTTTTCAGTCAACCCAAAATGCTACACTAATGTAAAAATACTATCACCACAGCATCCACATGACAGCACAATCTAGTAACACAATCACCAGTCTTTTATTGTGATATCCAAATATACAGCATCAGAAGCATAAGACACACTGAATCCTAAAAGTTGTAAACATGATTATGGTAATCTAGTCAAAAGTACTAAAAACTCACCACGCCTATTACAGAAGGAAGCCATCCCTTGTACAATGCCCGAGGCCCTTCTTCCACAAAAACTGTTCTTAAAGCATGGAAAATTCCTCTATATTGAGTAGGAGACTTCTCTGTCTGAAAAGTGTAGGTCAATAAATTAAACATGGACACAAAAAATGTTCCTAAATGCTAGAGCAAGTGTTTGATTTATAACCAGCAACTTAGAGACTTCCGCACAAACAAAAACTTTTAAGCACTACCTGGACAGTCAGACGACCTCGCACCATATCCATTGGGTAAGTTGCAGACATGGCAATTATTCCAGCACATGCTCCAGCTCCAAGGCGCAAAAGTGGAGTAAGTTCAGCATCGTCTGTGAAAGATATACAAAAATAAATCAATAAACCATCCTTTTGAAACAATCAAAAGAGAAAATTAAAATTGAACCTAACAATTATAAACTTTCACAACATATATCAGAATCATATATAAATATATATATATATATATATATGTTTGTGTCATTTCTTATTGATAACCTTGCACCTCGAAATGATCATCTTGAATATATAATCAACCCATTTCTACTTAGAATATTCTGCATTTATAAACACCTGAAAGTACAAAGGGGGAACATCACCTCTAACAAGACATTGTTTCGGAAATAGTTCTTTGAGGCAAACACAGTATATCTATGTGTGCAAGTATAGTTTGGGTAGAAAACAAGCTGCCTCAGTTAACAATTGCGGGAGAGGAGGGAAAACCTGAAATTTCTATTGATGCAGTATTTTCTAGATCCGACAAAGAATCAGAAAGCCTAAGATCCAAGATGCATGTGGTATTGCCCTATGTGATAAAAGATTTTAAAATTTTAAAATGTTATAAAAATATTTGGAATCAAAGGGGCAGCATATATATAAAGCAAGAATTAGAAATATCATACCATTTCCTGTTTGTCTCCTATACAGCCATAAGATACCCCTGCAAGGTTTAAAAGTTGAGTAAAATATTCAATAAAATATGGATGACTTCAAAACTGATAATTATTAGAATCTACACCAACAAATCTCAATATAAGTTCTACTAATACATATGGAACAATAATAAAAACAGAATCAAGGACGTATTGCATTCATCTCAAGGGTAAGACCAAGATCAACATTCATGAGCAAACAGATGATAAAATTCGCACCCTAACTTATTCTCTACTACCACAGCACACTCAACTCCAATAAATAGAATACACTTCATATCCAGCCTAACCACTTCATACTAGTTAGATTACAAAAGTACTTTAAAGTACACAAAAATTTATAAATTTATATTGGACAAGGCATCCTACCATGAAAAAACTTCTATAAGGAAAAAAGAAATTAGAAACCTTCCTATTTCAAGTAATGTGACTCATGCACACATCCATGTACTAAAGTACAACTACGAGTCAAGGAATATGAAACTAAAAATTACAACAGAACTTAAATTGAAAAGGTATTCAAAGGGAAAATAACCATCAAAACCTACTTGGATGCTTCCTCATAACTGAAGAACTTGACTGCCGAATTTGGAACAATACGAGCACAATTAGTGCCATTTCCTTTGAATAATCCTCGAAAACCCTCAGTTCCCCAAATATATTTCAATCCTTGAATTGTACCATTGTATTTTATGTTATGAGGATTTTGAACCTACATTTAAGTGAAAAGTAAGTTTGTGAAATCTAATCGTGAAAGTAAGCAGTGAAACAGAAATTTAAAAAACAAGTCCACATCATGTAAGATCACATTATACCATTTTGACTCAAAAGGAAAAAACAATAATGAGAGTAGAGAAGAATGAGTTTAAGAATTCAATTTTATAAAACATTCTAGTGCTTCCTACCATAATAGCGCCCCACAACATTAAAAATATATAGAGATATATTGTAAGGAATCTGCCACTACACTACAAGAAGCAATAAGACCACATACAACACTGAGAACAAATAATACCTGTAGCAAAATTTTTAAGCGTTCCAGTGGAGCAACTGCAGTACGTGATCTGAAACCCACTCAAAACAAATCAACAGACAGAAAAACATCCAGCGACGAAATGTATGATAAATGAAACAAATAGACTATGAAAAGAATTTTATATAACTTTTAAATAAGCTCCTAATTTTATGTAATAGATACTGTGATCTTTTAATTCTCTCAGTCTAGCTCTACCTATTACCTTGGACTATCTCAGTAGCACAGCTGACTGAAACTAAAAAGAAAAATAATAATACCGGTAAATCTAGATTTTCTTAGTTATGAACAAGAGGCCATGAGCAAACAAATAAAAGATTCTCTAGAAATCCGTGAAGGAATGTTGAACAAACTATCATTTCATTCTTGTAAATAAGTCTCGGACAGCCTAACAGACCTTCCTCTTATAGCAAAAAAAACTAACGACATATACTGTACAAATAAAGAGGTCAACAAAACTCATTGCTCATTCTGAAATTACTAAGAATAAATCGAACAATAAAATCTCCATAACAAATGCCGTAGAAAATTCTACTCTCTCTATCAGTGTGAAGGAATAATTTACGTCGTGGAAATGAATTGACAAAATGCAAAGTTAAATGTGTACAACCAAAACGACAGAGAGTAGAGGAGAAGAGACTCACACTCCGCCGGCGATGCCACCAGCTGCAAGAGACTTGCAGATGCTATAGACGGCAAGTTTACTAGGAGCTTTAACTCCTTCCCGCGCAATCTTTGCTTCCTCCGCCAAGTTCACGATCGTCGTCACTGCACTCTCGCCTCTCTTCCCCACCACATCCTCCGACGCCATTCAAATACCAACAGTAAAACCAGAAACCGAACTCCCAAAGCTCGCCGGAACCCTAAGCACCGTCACTACGTCCTCCGGCGATGAAAGGAAAAGAG
>JAWZTD010021850.1:3118-18108 GCA_035221335.1 Echites panduratus
AATTCTTATATATATCAGATTGATGTTTTTATATATGAATTTTATGATCCACATCAAACCAAACAAATGAAAAGAAATTTAAAAGAATTATTATTTATTTAATCCATCTAAAAGTACATATACTTTTTAGGCAACATATATGATATGACTTACAAGGTCCATGTGTAGGGTATAAACTTTATACATATAAGAATTTTCCATTCACAGTTAGATCTAAATTTTTATTATTAATCTATTATATATTTGATTGTATTTTTCATTATTCACCATGTTTGAGCTCTTTCTCTTTCCAAAACTCTCCCTTCCCTTCATATCTCTCATAAAAGACATGTTAGAAAAAAAAACAAGATTTTTAAAATTATTATAAAATAATAAAAAATAATTTATAAATAGTGATAAATGAGGGGAGGTAATAGCATTTTATTATCTTAATAGGGTTAAAAAAATCGAAAAGAATAAGGGAGGTAATACTAACTAATTCAAGGAGAATTTAATTTATCCGAGGAAAAGAAGAGCAAGCGCGCCCATCAATATGTCACTGTTTCCCAAAAGGCCTTTGTGGAATGGGTCCCTCAACAAAAGTATAGTTTGACTGATTGAACAAGTTCAAGTGCCCAACAATCATCAACGTTTTTACCTTTGTCTCCATCGGCATAATAGTGCTCCTTCCTCTACGTTTGTAAATTATTTAGAGTAATTTTGTGTTCCATGGGCACATATAAGTTGATGGTAAGAATAACTTTGGCTTAGCATAATAGTTTGGATTCAAATTCTTTTTAATATAGGATTGAATTTTGTCAGCAGAAATTCAAGGGTAAATTTTCTTTTTTAGATTATTGAGATATATCTTTCGATTTACATCCTTTAAGGATGATATCGTAGAAATCTTGTTAAGATTAACGTCTTAATCTTTATTTAAAATAATTTTATTAAAAGATTAAATAATATTAAAAAATAAAATATCAATTAAATAATTAATAACTTATAATTTAAAAAAATTAAATAACTTATAAATAAAAATAGAATATAAAAATTAAAATACTTAATAACATTAACTACTTTATGATATCAACCCCGCACTTAAATTAATGTATAAAAAACACCACCCCCTCCCGGCCCCCAGCGACTCCCAAACCGCCACCAAAAATAAATAAATAAAATCAACAAAACATGAGCTTACCAACGTCTCATCGTACCTACCGCTCCTCCAGTCTGCATAATTTAGCCCAAACTGCAATCTTAAACAAGATCGAGATTTTAATTACAATATGCATGTAACTTCATCCGACCGTTGTCAACAATTTAATAAGTATTTTTATTCTATTTTTCAATATTACCTTATTTATTTTATTTTTCTTTTATATTATCATATAGGATCAATATTATTCTTATTCTTATTCTTTCTTTATAATTTTTTTTTTCTTTTTTTTTATAATGTTCTTTTTAAGGGAGATATTTTAAAAGAAAAATTTATCTTAATATTGATAAAATATCTATATACAACTTATAATTGGGAATATAACTTCTAAAAATCACTTTTTTCCTTTTAACAATTGTTTTGACTTTTTTAACAAAATTTTATTTTTTCCTTCTTATACCAGAAAGAAGATACGAGATTTATCCTGATTTCCTCATTCTAACTTCTACGTGTTAGATATGTTATTAAAAGATTTGTGATCAATTTATACATTATAGAATCTATAAATTGCACTTGATTTGGAAGTAAAACCTTATTATGTGATTATTGATTTGACTCGATTTTATTATAAATTGATAAATTTATAATTGTTAACAATATAATAAAGATATATGTATAAGTCTAATTCAAACCCTGCTTTAAAAAAATATCTATAAATTTCAAAGATGACCAAAAAAAAAAAAAAAAAAGGGTCAAAAAGACTTCCTTGGGAGGACGGGGGTTTAGAAAGAATGAATGTAAGAAAAAAAAAAAAATTCTATAAATTCAATCCCTCTCTATGCTAATGTCTTTCATGCAAAGATTGGAAACAAGTAACATGGAAAAGCTATTATATTAACAGGAGTAGGTAATATTAACGTAGACGGTCACAATTGCGCTGCGGCATCGGTAACTTTCATCAAACGAATTCGCTTACAGAACGATGATTACTTTTCCTGTTGAAGCGACAACAGGGTTCCTCAGTTCCTGCTCAAGCACATGCCCACATGGAAATTCCCCACTTCTCTGTTATATCTTTTCAACCTTTTCTTTTTTTCTTTTCTCTGTCAATCTTATTCATATGGATGACAAGTACTCCCCGGGGGCTGGAGAAGAAACTGTACTGCATGAATTATTGCTGAAAGGATGAAATGACTTTGCAAGAATTTCACAGTGCATATTATTATCTCTTCAGATGCTATAATTTTGTGTGTTTCCTACACATGGAAAAGCATCAAATCATGAAATACTAGGTTTAAATTATGGTGGGTATCATTCATTGTTTAATATAAGGCAAAATTATGAATACATTAAAAGGTAATTTTTTCAAAGTTTGTGGGTCAAAATATTAAAACTTATATAATATATATTCATTTTAAAAAAATCACAACCACACACCTACTGCATAAGCCATTTTGCTCATACATATAATTAGATGAAGATTACTTTTTTTTTTTTTTTAAAAATATTGTTTATTGATAAGAATGAGATTAAATACACGTGGTACCTTGACTGCAACTAGGCCCAATTCGGGCCCTAGAGTGCAGGGCGTTGATATCCGTTCATTTGCAGCAGACGGTGAAAAGTTCTTGTAAAAGATGGAATTCTCAACATCTTCAAGGCGAGAGTGAC
This sequence comes from Echites panduratus, assembly GCA_035221335.1. NCBI lineage: Eukaryota > Viridiplantae > Streptophyta > Magnoliopsida > Gentianales > Apocynaceae > Echites > Echites panduratus. Next base: position 5,928 of record JAWZTD010021850.1, read on the forward strand.
CTTAGTAATCATGTTAAAGAGAAAGAAAATACTCCCTTAATGATTGTGGGTTTTTTCTTCTTCCTTCCCCTTTAATTTCTCCGAAAGGTTGTCTCTTTTACTTATATAACGTTCATTTTCATTTACTGAAATTGTAGATTATCTGCAGACTATTTGGGACATCCCTCAAAATCTAATATTGTTTTGCAGATAATACAATATTATTGTGTTTGGATAACATGTATATGAAAAGTGCATGCCATATATGGGACTAATTAATGATGCAGAAACTTAAGGATAATTTAATATCCTCGTTATTGTTTCGAACTTTTGAGGTTTTTTCATTATCCTTCAAAGAATAAGTGCATGGGAAGCTGATCATGATCTTTCTTTCTTGCATACGAATTGAAACATAATCACGTACATGATGAGAATGGAGCTAATCCCATGTCTCAATGACTATTCCTGCCTTAATAATTGAGCACAAACTTGACCAAATCATCACTACAAAAGAAAGGAAACTTTTGGGAATTTGGGACAGTCTAGGACCTACCTTTCCTTTGTGATATCCAAATGAATATCTGAAGAACACCTGCAAGACCCTAGCACGTTGCAAAAGATGCTGCTGTTAAATATATACGAGTCTTTTTTGACCGTGTCTATTGGGAAGCATAGCCATGTGATACCCATTACCCTAACGGTGTAGGCATTTTTCTGTATATGCAATTGATCGTACGTCCCAAACATGAATGGTTATGATATGATGAATAAGGAACTATTTGACATATCATGAACGATTGTTAAGAAGTTGTCCATCTATGCTGTCAGATCCATAGTCGCGTTTCAGGTCCAAGGATTTAAACATGTATGGCCGTGGCAGATGTTCTCTTAGCACTCTGAGAGTATCGGATGAAGCTAGGAGAAACCAAGAGTTGCTCTGTGACAGAAGAGTGGATCATTCTAGAATTTGGATTTGATCATTCAATTAATTATCTTGTCTGAAACTCTGAATATTAGTCATCCAATATTTTAGCCACGTGAAATATCTCATATAACCTCATGCATGAACATGAACAGAAGACATTAATTATCACTTGAGCAAGTAGTAATCCAGATGAGGTACTAATCCCTTCATAATGATAATAGATCATGCATGAACTTATATAATCTATCTATAATTATCACAAAAGAAAGAACACTTATTGAGTTTAAGGAGATTTCTGTTGTCTGATATATGTGTTTGTGTACGTACGTCTTTTAGGGCTGGAAACCTGTACACAGTACGGCAAAATAGATTATATGATGTTGACTATTCCTGTTGAGACCAGAGTCATGTGATACCTACTGGTGCATATACCTTCTGCTGGACCACACCACACTCTGCTATTCTTCTCAGACCACTAAAGAGAGCATTGGCCATAAATTAACCATTTTCTTTCTAACTCCTGCATATAAATGATGAAGACAAGGCAGTTTCTTGGGGCAGACCCGTTGTCTAACTCAATTGTACCAAAAACCCAATTCTCCATTTTGATCAAGGAGAATTAGTGGTTTTCCTTTCTTTTCAAACTCATCATTTACCTATCAGTAGATTGACTTCTTCAAATCATGAAATTTCCTCATTTTGATTACGTCTTGGCTACAATTTTCAAGCATGTATTTAACTGACTTGACTAACTACAAATCAAAGTTGTTAACTACCAAACTGGTTAGTCAGAGCCCTTGCAGCATTTTTGCATTTGATCTTCATCAAGAGGGGTAAACAAACATCATATTCACTTTTGAAGGGCTTTCATAATTTAGACTAAAACATGCTTCTGAATCATACAAGACATCATTTTCTTGCAGCGACAGAGATCTTGAATAGTGGTATGTTCAGTTTTGAGTAGGGCCTTTTTTGTTTTGCAGCCCAAATCACAAGAAATGGTGGGGAATATTGTTCTTCAATGTACGCACAGTACAGTCAATTGCATTATATGATTGAAATGAAGAAGTGGAAAACAGAACCATGTGAACTATCATGTGCTAACATGTCCGCTTTCCTGCATAATAGCCCAGAATGCCTTATAGCCATACAAAACAGAATTAAGGAAAGTTTTTGATTTTCTAGTTCTTGAATATACAAATAATTAAGCACATTATCCAGAACCCTTCCCCAACACAAATTCAAACAACCTCAGCCAATCCCTTCACTCATTTTTGCCTTTTCTTTGCAAATATCATATTTGTCTCTTTTCAGAAAGAATATTCTAACTCAACTCATGGCCATCAGAATGCCATTAATTATACATTCGAAGAAATTTCTAAGAAAACTATCATTGACAGAATAAAATGAAACAGATATTCCAAAGGGACATTTTGCAGTTTATGTTGGGGAAGATGAAAAGAAGAGAGTTATAGTTCCGTTATCATATCTGAATGAAACCCTGTTTCAAGAATAGTTGGTTCAAACAGAGAAAGAGTATGGATTTGAGCAACCAATGGGTGGAATCACAATTCCCTGTAAAGAGGATGTGCTCATTGATGTCATCTCCTGCTTAAGTAGACTATGAATAGGAAGGAACTCGGGACTACTCCTGTTTTAACAACTTTGCGGCGGAACATATGTACAACTTTTTTATTTTTCTTTTGCGTTTGCATAGATAGATTGATATTTTCTCCTGTGGAATGTTTGTGAATAGATTCTATAAAGCTTTTAATTGCTTGACTTCTTTGCATGTCTTTTTGGTTTAGAATTTTGGAGGCAGTCCATGCCTAAACTCTTTGAATACCCTGAATCCAGGAATATGCATGATATGGTTGAGTCTAAATATTTAGAATAGCCATTCTGACCTAACAAGAACAATTGCTAAGTAGTTGCAAGGCTCAAATTAAGAAAATCTAAATCTAGCTAGTTTTACGAAATCTGAAACAGGAAGGCATATAAATGAAAATCTTGAGAAATTACGGGCAGTAGGCTGTGTATTTGAAAATCCATTGACTGTTCTGTTTTTCTTTCCTCCCCTTTCATTTGGCAGAATGATTCTGTCTTTTGCTTATGGTAGTGGTAAAGCTTATGAATTTGCCTCACTTGGGAAACACTATAATCAAACACTTCTACTACTCATTTCAGGGAGGTGGTGTCTTTTCTTCATTTTGGGTCAATCAAAGTGGATACTTTTAGGATATAATGCAATGGTCACCCTTGCAAAGTCTTGGAGAGCACTATTCTTGCAAGAAAATAACATTTTAAAGCTGTCCCAAATTGCCTGCAGATAGTCCATAAGGCTAATTCTGGTCAAACTTCAGCATATTCAAGAATATAACTTTTACCCAAGTCAATTCATTATCCTTAAAAACTAAGTGGAGCACTACTTTGCTTGCTTGTTCATGAACCGAAACATAATCACATGAGCAGGCAGCTAATCCAATCTCAATATTAATTCCCACTTTAGCAAGTATTGAGCACAAAGTAAAGCAAATCATCATCACCATACAATTTGAAGTTCCTGAGGCAAGTAAAATATCTAACCCTTGAACATGTTAGGCCCTATTTATGTTACCCATCTGATCATTTGGAGAAATCAAGTAAAAGAATCAGACCTTTTTAATAAGATATTTATGGTTTACACTTGTAGTAGATAATATCCTCCTTGTCTCAAACTTTGAATAAACAAGTCATCCACTGATCCAAGTGAAGAACAGATAATGTCCAGGGAAGATGTTTAAACCTGTCATAATAATTGATTCCAAACTTAAACTAATCCTGACCAGATAAGAAATGCATACCTGCAACATGCTATGCCCTACATTCCCATTGTCCACCTGAATCTTTTGAAGGATGTAACTTATGGTTGTGTGCCTCTTTGTAGGTCATAGCAACTTGGACAAATAAGGCTAAATGGATTTCTTGATTTTGACTAATATTTCTCTTGGGAGGCACAGCCATGTGATACCTAATGGTGCATGTCTTCTGCTGGACCATTCTGCTGATCTTCTCAAACATTCATAAAGGCATAGCCCATCAAATATACTCCTTATATGTACAAGTGAAGACTAGGCCTATTTGCTGCAAAAGCTTTCAGTTGCAACCCAAATATTTGTTTCATCAGTAGAACTTCGGAAGTAGAAAAGAAATTGCAACATGGCTATCCGAGTGTCTCAAATTCTCCGACGCATTTTGCCAACTCCATCTGCTTCAGATGTACCAAAAGGCCACTTTGCTGTTTATGTTGGAGAAGCCAAGAAGAGATTTGTTATACCACTGTCACACCTCAAGAATACTGCATTTCAGGATTTGTTGAGTCAAGCTGAAGAAGAATTTGGATTCAATCATACCATGGGAGGTCTCACTATCCCCTGCAATGAAGAAATCTTCATCAATTTAACTTCAAATTTGCACTGCTAATGGCCAATGAAGAGAATGATGCAAAGGAAAGGCATAGAAGAAACATATGTTGTATAGCTCCACATGCCAGAAACCCAATTCTCCATTTTGACCAACGAGAATTAGTGGTTTTTCTTTCATTTTAACTCATACAATTTATGTAATATGTCATTTTTTTATTAATATATTTGACATCTGCAAATTGAGAATTCATTTCCTCTTTTTGACCTGGTATTTGGTTATTTCCAAAAAGAAATATGTGATAAGAAATGTCTTAAATAAAATGTTACAACTGTTTCACCTTGAATTGAGAGGATATGGAAAGCATGATGACAGTAGGGAAAAAAAAAAAATGGAGACAAATTAAATTCTGTGGAGAATACCTGAAAGTAAAAACAAGGTCTTTACAGTTTACTGTTACAGCTGACAATAATGTTCTGGGAATTGATTCAAGATTGACAGCAAAGAATTTCATCTAGCTTAACCATAACTTCTTGAATCAGTTGTTGTAATGCAAAGTCCTGAATCACGAATGTAAGAATTTCACTTTTACCACTAAAGGCTGCCTCTGGATTAATGTCATGCCCAGGAGAACCATAATGGCATCACTGTACCAAAATGAAAAATCCTGAGTTATCAATATCAATCATACTGTAATCATACATGATTAACCTGTGGGATCATCATTTGCTTGAATCAACAGACATATGCTATCCTGATATCTTCATATAATTTTGCAGCCACAAGAAAAATGGTGGGGAATATTGATCTTCAGCATGTATGCAATTCAGTCAATTGCACTAAATGGTTGCAAGGATTATTGGAAACAGAACCATGTGAACTATCATGTGGGGATATCCATCTGCAGCAGCTGGGACCTGAATGTCTCATAGCCATAGAAAACACAATTGAAGGATTTCTTTATTTTTTTTGCCATTCTTGTTCTTCTATATAAGCATATTTTTATTCAGAGAACATCCAACAAAAATTCAAGCAAACTCAGCCTCTCCTTTCACCTATTCTTTGCCAAAATCTATTCTTCGTCTTATCAGAAAGAATTTCCTTACTGAACTGAAGCATGGCCATCCGCATACCTGGTATTATAAATTCTAAGCAATTTCTTAGAAGACCATCATTGACAGCACAAGATTCAGCAGCAACTACTACAGACACTCCAAAGGGTTGCTTTGCAGTATATGTTGGGGAGGATGAAAAGAAGAGATTTATGATCCCAGTATCATATCTGAATGAAACCTTGTTTCAAGACTTGTTGGTTCAAGCTGAAGAATATGGATTTGAGCATCCTATGGGTGGAATTACCATTCCTTGCGGAGAGGATGTCTTTATTGATGTCATCTCTCGCTTAGGTAGAAGATGAATAGGGTTCTTGATTACTGCAGTTTGCACAATTTTGTAAAGGAAATTTGTACATCCTTTTTCTCTATTCCACTGGAATAGATTGAGATTTTTCCTCCTGTGAAACAGAATATATAACAGACAAATATTTCTGACAAAATAGTTGGCCCTCAAATATTTAACTTCAGAATTTAGAACTTTTTTTTCTTTTTTTTTCAATTCATGCTTAAAATTTATCTCTTTGAATATTCTATATGCATCTAATTTGGCCTTACTGCAACCGTTGTTCCTGGAGTCTATTGTGTTCAATATCTCAAATAAAGCTTCTTGGAAATATTGTATTTTCTAAGAGGCCCCATTGAAAGAGCATAAAAGTCTTGAGGCAGAAAGCACATCTTTTAACTCATCATAGAAACCATGGAGGAGAGTTAGGACACAGTTTTCACTTCATCCCATCCTTAAAGAAAAGCTTTCAAAAAAAATTTTTTTCAATTTTGAAATAATAATAATAATAACTCGCAAAAATTACTAGCATAAGGCGAACCTAATCATAATTCTTAATATATCATCCTTAGGCTGTGTACAGAAGAAGGTAAAACTTGAAATGTTTTTTTTTTCCAAACACCAGCAAGACAACAGCCAGTTGGAGGATGTCACATAATGCCTATTGATAATCCATTGTTTTCAGATAAACAGATATACTACCTCCCTTCATTGTATTTGCCTTACTAGTTCATGGACTATGACAAACTAATATCTGGCTGCAAGTTGTATACCTCCCCCCCCCCCCCCTTTTTTCCTTGTTCCAACCCCCACAATTGAGCCAAGCTCATTATTATCTTGGTTCTACATGTAAAGAAACATTATCACATGCATATGAAGCTTAACCAGATATATTGCTCTATCCTGCCAATGATATGGCAAATGTTAGCTGAATCGTCAACTCACAAATTCTGCAAAACCAGCCCTACCATATGACATTGTCCATTTGAATTTCTTGAAGGGAAAATGTTAAAGAAACATACCTGTAATCAAAAGTTTCGGTAGGTCTAGGTGATATATGTTGTCTTTGGGGTAGGCCATGGCAACATTGAACAACGGAGCAAAATAGAATATCATTATTCTTGCCTATTTTCATGGGGAGGCACTACATGTGATATTCCTATGGTTTATTTTTCTCCTGGACCTCTCTGTAGAATAGAATCCGCTCTGACCACTCAAGAGATCACTGGCCATCAACCATTCTTTCCAACTATTATATATATGATGAAAAGTAACCCAAACTTCTGCAGAAGCTTTCTGTGGCAACTCAAAGATAAAAATCACTAGTACAAGTTCAAGAGTACAGCACTTCAGTTCTAAGGATGGCTGTCCGAGTGCCTCGAATTGGTCATGCTAAACAGATTCTTGGGCGCATTTTTCCAACTATTGCAGCCGGTTCAGATGTACCTAGAGGCCACATTCCAGTCTATGTTGGAGAAACCAAGAAACGGTTTGTGATACCTTTGGCATATCTAAAGAATGCTGCATTCCAGGATTTGCTGAGCCAGGCTGAGGAAGAATTTGGGTTTGATCATCCCATGGGAGGTATCACAATCCCATGTGATGAAGAAATCTTCCTCACTTTGACTTCTCATTTGAAATGCTGAGCATCACAGGAGAGAATGATACAGATGGCTAACTTAGTTAGGAAGAGACATTGTTTAGCTTCAACAGCACATGAACCCAGTGCTCCATTTTCATCAGGGAGAATTAGTGGTTGTCTTTAATTTGCAAAACTGATGTAAAGTACTCATTTCTTGTAATGGATTCTTTATCTTCAAGATACGATACCTTTTTTTCAAGTTTATTTCATTCACAGTAACAAACAAAAAACCTTACATTTTTTTCTATTGTTATTTTCCTCTATCACTATCACCATTAGCAAATGAGATTAAAAACAAAGTTCTGTAGCAAGGTATAAGAAATAGAACCTTTTTGTATTTCTCTCAGAGGACTAAAAGATACCTTCAGTTGCCCTCTACAAGTTACCAAACGGAACTATCATCTTCTGTTTGAATTCACCTCACTCACTTCAGTAGACTAATAGTTTTGAGAATCCTAAGTCGTTAACCAAACATGAGCTTTCACCACATACCAATACATCTCTAAACAATGGACATGTGCAAGAGATTTAAGTGGTTCGGTTAATTAAACCTACGCCCATGGATGAAGAAAAGCAAAATACTATTACTATGAAGAAGGATATAGGTCTTGGAGAATTGCCTTACAAACCCAAAAGACGAAGAGGGAACTCAAGAGTATACAAAGGATCTCTTGATTGATACATCTTAATTAAAAACTTATGACTCTTATTTATAGTACTCAAAGAAGACAAAACTCTCTTCCACAACCAAAGTGAGACAAAACTCTTTCTAAACCATCTAAAATTAAGGCATTCCTAACAAATGGGTTTATTTTCTGTATGGTATGGATGTTGGTTGTCAGTTAGACTCAAAATTACCTGCGGAAAGCTAAGAATGTTTAGCCAATCTTGATTAATAATTTCACATACTAATTAAAAAGATCAGTCATAAACTTCAATCGACAAGTCTTTCTATTACTCCTTAGATCAGAACACCTCCATTTTCCCACGTTTTCTAGTACCCCTTCTCTTCATCTAACATATCAGATAGAGCAAAGAAAACTTGTTTGTCTCAGACATGCTTCTGATCTGCAGGATCAGAATTTGAAAATCAACAGATATATGCTGCTATTACCATATATCCAGTTCAAGTGGGGTCCTCGGCAACATTATCTACCAAGCAGTGGTGGGCAGTATTGTTCTCCAACATAACACTGTTCAGTCAATTACATTTAATAATTCAGGATTATCAGAAAACAGAACCATGTGATATATCGCACGATAACATCTATTTCTTGAATGGACCAGCATGCCTCATAACCACACAAATAAGAATTAAAGGATTTTCCATTATCACACACATTCATCTATATAAGTAGATTATCAAGAACACATTCACACAAACTCCTCTGTCTACTTTCGCCTCTTTTAGTCTATTCTTCTACAAAATGCCCCTAATAATTCATGGGAAGAAATTTCTTAGACGGTCATCATTGACAGAACAAAATGCAGCATCTACTGAAACAGATATTCCAAAGGGACATTTTGCAGTTTACGTTGGGGAGGGTGAAAAGAAGAGATTCATGATTCCACTAGCGTATCTGAACGAGTCCTTATTCCAAGACTTGTTGGTTCAGGCAGAGGAAGAATATGGATTCGAGCATCCAATAGGTGGAATTACTATTCCTTGCAGAGAGGATGTCTTCATTAATGTCATCTCTCACTTAAGCAGAATATGAATATGACCCCAGCCCACCTAAGTTCCACAATTTTGTAAATCAGAAACATGTATAGTTTTTTTTTATTCTTTTGGTTGGAATAGAGAAATATTGTCCTCAAAAGTCTTCCAGAGATGAGAAGTATTACATTTTCTCGATGAATTGCAGAAAACAAAGTTGAGAGATTAAATTGCCTAATCTTCTCTGTTTTTAAGAATTGCATGACCAAATTATTGATCCTTATTAAAAGTTAACGCTGTTTAAAGCAAGGAATTGGTCAAACGAGCAAGAAATGACGAAAAGATGAGAAAAAGTATAAAGCGGACCCAAATTTTATAGAGATAAAATCGAACAAGATAGCAAGTTTGGAAGGTTAAAGAGACAACACGGTGTTTACAGCATTCTGAATCCTCAAGGGATAAGCCTTGAAATTGCCGTCATGGATTTGTTTATTAAGCTTCCCCCTGATTTTTCTCTTCTTAACAATCTTTACTCCCATAGTGACACAGTAAACACAATTCAGCATCCTGCTTCCTGCATACATCATCCTGTCCTAAGAAGAAAACCATGTGAAACACAAGAACCAACACAACCCCTCCCTCTTTGATTGTTAAGAAACCGGTCACGGGACTTCATGGGAGAAGCAATCAAGATTGTACTCATAAACAAGAGACATGGACGGACTCTTATCCTTCCATGATCTTACTCGTCGGTCACTGGCATGAACAGTGAGGGTGTTCATTGCTGATGTTAGTACTGCAGATTCAGGAATTTTCTATTTTACTTGTTGAGCTTTTGATCATTGTTTCTTATTCAAAACTGATGATGAAAGTTCATGAGATATCATTTCTTCTTGCACATTTTCGGGAAAATTTCTGAAGCTGCAATGCCAATACTCCCCACTTCAATGATTACTGAGGATAGGGTGTAATGTTGTCCAACAAATAGGCAAAATTTCTTCTGGTTGTCCCCTCCTATGTTGATTGGTAGAAAGACAAGATCATGTGATCCCATATCAGCATTGTCTATCACCAGGCCCCCCATTCAGGGGACTCTCCGCCTCTCAATCTATGTTTTAAGGATTTTTTTCTAAATCATTCTTCTATATATACCCCGATCAGATTTTCCAGGCCCTCACAGAGTTTCATCAAGCAAGCATTTCTATACTATCTTCTAGTAATGACGACAAGATTCCAAACACATCTCATCTTTAAAAAAAAATAGATAAATTAATAACACCATGGCTATTCGCCTTCTTAGTTCTCTTCCTGTAAAGAGAATTTTCAGCCGATTAGCTCCAGCAGCTAAGCAGGCAAATGCTGGTGAAATTCGGAAGGGGTTTCTTGCTGTCTATGTTGGGGAATCTCAGAAGAAGAGATATCTAGTTCCAGTATCATACATCAACAAACCTCAATTTCAACAGCTGCTGCATAAGACTGAAGCAGAATTTGGGTTCCATCATCCAATGGGAGGCCTAACAATTCACTGCAGAAAAGACACATTCCTTGACATCACATCTAGTCTCAGGAGATAATCAAGATTTGGCAACTCTTGAACAGGAAATAGAATAGGAAAATTTTGTAAATTAGGATATTTGAACTGCACATGCAGTTTGTATTCAAAGAAAAATTTTGAAATGATACCTCAGGTTCTTTGTTCCATATTCTTGTACTGTACAGAAAATGACCTGCAATTAATGCTCACAGAATTTCGGTGCCAAAGTTTAATCCTTTTGTATGATCGATTCATCCCTATCCTTTAAAAAGTCTTCAAAAGGTCTCCATCCATCTTTGTAGCAGTCACCGCAGTTCAGAAGAGTCATAAAGAACATGATTACTGCAAGAATGAGAAAACTATCCTCACAAATTTCAAGTGTAGTACTAGAAATCCTTAAAGCCAAGATCAAAACAGATAATCAAGACGAGATTTGAGTCTGATGAGAAGTGAAACGGATAATAGTGCCCATCACATTGTACAATGAATTTTCAGACATCACATCCGCAGATTGCAACATTCCACACTGCATTAGTGCATTAAGAAACCTTTGGGTTGGATCCATTTTGTCGTCCCAAAACCCATTCTTGGAGCATCAATTTAAATCCCAGAGCCATTTTCTTAATCAATTGCAGCTGCTTCAGATGTGCCCAGAGGCCAAATTCCTGTCTATGTTGGAGAAACCAAGAAACAGCTAGTGTAAAATACAATTGTCACTCATAAGTCATATCTAAAGAATGCTGCATTCCAGGATTTGTTCAGCCAGGCTGAGGTAGAGTTTGGATTTCATCACCAAAAGGGAGGAAAAACCAGGATATGTATAGGATACTAAGATTCACATTTAGGTTCTTTTAACAACAGAATTAAAACCCAACTTCCCCAAATCCTGAGAACCCTCCATGAGGATTTGTTAAGAGTCATTCAGATGTGGTACTGACTCAATTGGGGATCTAAGAATTTGTTATTCCAGATCATTGACAGGCAGTTTTTTTCTTATTTTTGAGTTAGTTAAGGTCGAATCTTTATATATTATGGCATGTCTTCTTGGACAAGAGTCAATTAAAAGATAATCCAGTGTTCAACACATAACAAAGATTTTATCCCACTTCGACTTCAATCTGGTTGCCTTAGTTGGAGCCTTATTACCCACTGAAAAACTCAATCTGTCATCCATTGAATTAAGTTAGGTCAGTGTTGCATTTGCTGTACCTATTAAGTACAACCAAACAAGCACACAAGTTAGCCAGACCTGAATGCATGTTGATGTTCCAATAATTTGTTAAGTATGCCTTGCATTCTTAATCCCACATTGGTTGTGGAGAAGTCTACTATCCCACATGGTTTTTTTGTGGGAAGTTTTGAATCCCTTAAAGGCTATAAATAGAAGCCAAGGTTTTTGGTTTCAAGTTTACCAAATCAAGAATTCTTTCTTGGTTTCTTTCTTCCTCTCTTTAGTTTGTGGAGTAATTCTCCAAGACCTATATTCTTCTTCATAGTAATAAAATTTTGTTCTTCTTTGCTTGTGGAGGTAGGTCAAATTGACCGACAACGTAAATTTTTTATGTGGTTATTTTCTCTACATATTTTGTTATTATTATTTGTTATTTGTCTTTAAGGGTCTGCCCGATCCTAATAAATTGGTAT
>JAWZTD010021879.1:7575-18100 GCA_035221335.1 Echites panduratus
GAAAACGTTGAGGGTGGGCTTGAAACCCATTGTTAGACAAATAGTGTTAAAGGAATTTAATGCCCAGACAATATTTGCTTGAACTTGAGACAAGGTGACATCACAGGAAGCTATAAGTTCGATGGGAAACCTGAGTCTGCTCTCTAGCTGATTTGTGAAGACGATGGAGTAATCATCCTGCTACTGAACATAGTATATGGCTCAATAGTCATCTGTATTAATCCTGAACCTTTGTACCAGTTCTCCCATCTTCTCTTTGGAAAGTTTATTCTTCACTGAGAGAGCATGCCCTCAACGAACCTCACCAGAGGAATACCGTTGGGCCATCTCGCTAGACTCTTCAAAAGACTGCACAATATCATGCCTTTTCTTTTCTTGTAAATAGAATCACAGAAGACCTAGATCTCAAAACTCTATTCTGAGGGCAGCGAGCTCCAGGATCAAGTCTCACAGTGTCAACAATTCATCTGCGGGACAATCACTCCACATGAACTTGTACTGGCAGCCATTTTAAGATTTTCACAGAAGACCTGACTAAATCTTCCATAGACCCTCAAACTGGGTATCCTAATGGGAAACTCCAACTCCATTTATAGTAGAACTAAGACTGGTTTTAAGCTGCAAGGATCAAATTAAAAAAAATGAAAAACAAACAAGAAAGCAAAAAGTACGAGGAAAGGAGATCAAATCATTCCTTTTGGTTGAAAGATGAATATGGGTGAAGAGTTTTGAAGAACTATCAATAACGGCCTTGCTTGAGCCAAAAAAGAGCCCAGAGTTATATCAACCAACCCGGAGATTTCAAAGAAAACTATCGAAAGATTTTTTTGCTAGCTCCATAGAGTCGAAGATGAAAGCTTTACGGAAAAAGGAGAACTAAGTGCTTTGAAATGACTGATCTATAAAGTAAGTATAGCTGTTCTTCAAACCAGGGAGATATGAATTCAAATGAAGCAAGGTAGAAGAAAGCAAAATGGTGAAATTGTGCCCCTTGTATAGGGAAATAGTATCTAGAAGAATTCAAAATGCCATCATGAATATTTTTCTTCAGGAAGATGTGCTTAGAACCCAAAAAGACTAGAAAAATGGAAATACCCCAATAACTAGTTCGCATTCAATGCAACAAGATGCCACTATGGCTGACCCGATCGACAAGTGATATCCTAAGTATGGAGGTTGTTGGAGTTGATTTGTCATATCCCACTAGCCACTAGCGAGATACGCCAGGGAGGCTACTAAAGGGGATTAAATTACATATACCAATATATGGATGCATATTACAAGCTCAATTGAAAAGAGGGCCACTATAGTCATTCCCAAGTAATAATAAGGTCAATAAACATGACTAAGGCAAAGGACCAAAACGGAAAATCACACTGCTAAGCTCCTAAAGATTCAACGGGATAGTAAACATCCTTTCCTACACACGGGATGAATTACTCCCAGCTTTAACTGCAAGAACTCTCCATCTCACTTAGCCCTGGAAGGGGCACATCCAACACCTTTCTACAAACAAAGGATTGATTTAAGGACGTGAAACATGTCATGACGATATTCCTTCATACACCATAAATGTGAGCATGTACGAAGGATGCTCGGGTGGCCAACAGGATAAAAACGGCCACATTATCCTGATATGGTTAGGAATCTCTCAGGAAGTACAAAAATGACTGTACTTAGGGGAGGACCACCCGGATAGCATCCAAAATAATGGAAACACCCCATTATTCTTCTATAAATAGAGAAACCCATGTAATCTTATAGGTAACTAATCCTCTTCTTCTCCTACATTATCAAAGTTGCTCTGAAACTTTTGGGGAAATACTATCTTGATCGTTGGAATGTTTTGGGAGACATTCTCCACACTCTCCTTTGTTTTGCAGGCTAGTCCATCTCTAAGAAACCCCAAATTATTCGTTGGGTTCCCGTGCTCCATCAGCATGTAAGTGTAAAAGCAGAATTGAATGCTTTTATCTTGCTTCTCCCTGTTTCTTAGTAATGCCATGATTGCTTTGAGAAGCGTGCACTTTGCAGAAAGTAGCTAAATAAAGGTCTCTTTTCTTGTCTTCCTACTACAAAATCCTCACATTCGTTTATGTAGACATTGGGCTAATTTGATTGCATATATATGAGTTAGGTTGTGCTGTTTGTATTTGAAGATTTGTTGTAGATTTGCATGGAACTTCATATTTCATCACTTGGGAAGTACAGGATATGTGCCACACGTCGCTGAGAAACCATGAAGAGCCAAAGAATGAGTCAAGAAAAGTGGATGATTACAAGCTCCCACCTCTGGTTAGTGCTTTAAATGCTTCAGCAAAAAAAAATTCTGCAAGCTTTCACTTCCCGGGACATAACAAAGGACATGCAGCGCCATCGTCACTGACCCATATCATTGGTGAAAGAACTTTTATGCATGACACAACTTCACTTCCAGAGCTAGACAATCTTTTTGTCCCCAAGGGAATTATTTTGGACGCACAGAAAATGGCAGCTGAACTCTTTGGAGCAGCTGAAACATGGTTCCTTGTGGGAGGTACTACATGTGGAATTCAGGCTGCAATTATGGCTACTACTTCTCCTGGAGACATTCTTATTCTTCCTCGGAATGCTCATATGTCAGCTTTTTCTGGTATGGTACTGTCTGGTGCGCTCCCTAAGTACATTTTGCCTCAATATAATTCAAACTGGGATATTTCTGGTGGAATTACTCCTTCACAGGCAAGTTCAAACATAAATATCGTTTTCATTCGATTATATATTTTCCATTTTCAAGGAACTGAAGATAGTTCTTGAACCAGGTGGAGAGAGCAATAAAGGAACTGGAAGCGGAAGGTCAAAGAGCAGCTGCAGTCTTTGTTGCATCTCCTACTTACCATGGTATCTGCAGCAATGTGGAAAAAATATCTCGAATATGTCATTCTCATAGTATCCCCTTAATCGTTGATGAGGCTCACGGGGCTCATTTCGGATTTCATCCACTATTGCCCAATTCGGCTCTTTCCCAAGGGGCTGATCTTTCTGTACAGTCTACACACAAAGTGTTGTGCTCTCTGACACAATCATCAATGTTACACATGTCTGGTACTGGTAATTATCTTGTTGATAGACACAGAATTAGCAGATGCCTTCAAACGCTTCAAAGTAGCAGCCCCAGTTATATACTTTTGGCATCACTAGATGCAGCTAGGGCTCAACTAAGTGAAAGCTCACGAGGAAGTATTTTCAGCAGAGCAATTGGACTGGCCACCGAAGGAAGAAGTTTGATGAGCGAAGTTCCTAAAATCTCAGTCTTGGACATTACAGACTTTCCTGACTTCCCTGGTATTGACCCACTGCGAGTCACAGTTGGTATGGGAAAGCTTGGTCTATCAGGCTATGAAGCTGATCATTTCTTGGGCAAGGATTTTGGGGTTATTCCTGAGCTCATCGGAACTCAAGCAATTACACTGGCATTTAACTTGGGTACTCAGAGGGAGCATGTTTTGAGGCTTATTTCGGGATTGGAGAATCTATCAGCGGTAATGTCAGCACCTGAGAAATGCAGAAAAGGCATTCGGATTAATGGTTCTGATGAGCTGTTATCACCAATTAAAAGTGTAAAGATGAGTTCGAGTCCCCGAGAGGCTTTCTTTGCTAGGAAAACAAGAGTCAGCATTGAAGATAGCATTGGTGAAATATGTGGTGAACTTCTATGTCCTTACCCACCAGGAATTCCAATGCTTCTTCCCGGTGAGATCATCACAGAAGAAGCAATGGATCATCTGCTGCAAGTCAAAAGAATGGGAGCTCTCGTTACTGGGGCTTCGGATCAACTTCTCTCCTCTGTTTTGATCTGTAAGTCTTGAGTCAAGTGGGGAATATAGAATGTTGAAGTCATCATCAAACTATCAGACACCTCTCAACCGAATGCAATTCATATAATAATTTAAATTAATCATAGCACATGGTGAATTAATTATAAATTAACAATAGAAATGATTCCTATCACATGGAGAATTTAAATTAATTGTCCAACTATATTAATATTAATGATGGGTATTTCTGAACGATGTCCATAGAGTCCATTTGGACCATGACATTATTCCAGCCATGATCCAAACACTGTCGTAGTCCTTTGAAGAGAGCCTGAGCCTCCACATTCGTTGCATGCCCCAAATAATAAGGAAAGGCCATCAGAAGCTATCTCATCTGCACAGAATACCACCAGCAGCAGCTATATTTGAATCTTCCCTTGTTTCCGCCAAAATGGCCCTTCTTACTTTGAATAAAGGCCGAACATCCCTAACTCAACATCAATGTATCATCAATTAAATCTTCTTATCAACCAGAAAGAGAAGTTGCCTTTATTAATTAAAAGAGAAAAATCCTCTTCAGATCCGTGATCCTCTAATATTATTCCTCTTGCCTTGATGAAACTCATATTTAAACCGAGACTGTTCAGCCCAAATTGAGTTAGAAGATCTGAATTTCCACCATAATTTGAGTAGATTTTAAGATCCCTTTTTCATATTCCAATTCCACCAATAGCCTTGACCACTTTAGATTTACCCCAGAAAAAATCTGCAAATCTCTTGCTAATCTCCTTAATAACCTGCTTTGGCGGATCAGAAACTGAGAGTACAGGAAGTGGCCATTGCTCCCCATACATGCATAATAAGAACAACTCTGCCTCCATTTGACAAAATTTTCGGTTGCCGTATCCCTCAATTCTGGTCGTAATTTTTGTCAATTAAAGGTTGGTAATATGAGCTTTCAACCCAACCATCAAAAATTGAACATCCCAAGTAATAAATAGGCCCCTCCTTTATTTTGCATCCTAAAATTTCTTTACTCATATTCTTCTGATTGATTGAGGATTTATTAGGCAGATATATTTCACTCTTGTGAAAATTGAAATTTTGCCCCGAGCAATCTTGAAAAGTCCTAGAGTTGAATATCAACTTCCTGAGACCTTTCTTGAGAGCAGATGTAAAAATAATTGCATCATCAGCAAAACTTAAACGGGAAATAGGATAGCCTCTTCACTCAGAAACAAATTCACCAATATCACCATTAATGATCAATCTATACAAGAACTTCTGCTAACAAGATAAATAATGTAGGGGATGGAGGATCCCCTTGACTTACCCCACGGCTCGAAGCAAAATAACCACATACTTTATCATTAATATAACGTAATAAATTCTCTATTAATATTAATGAAGTGTGACATAAATCCATATTTCCATTGAACCTCCAAAACAAATTCCCTAGAAACCCTATCAAAGACCTTTAACATATCAGGTTTCACAATTAAGTTGCCATCTCTACCGAGGCAGTTGACTCATCCGACTCAGAATGTGAGCCTGTTATTCAGAGAGTGCATCATATCATAAGCAAGAAGAATATTATCTGTAATATTTCTACCCTTAACAAAACTCCCGTGATTAGGACAAATTAAATTAAGAAGTAAATTAGCAAGTCAAAGAGATATCACCTTCTCAATAATTTTTTACAAAAAGTTGTAAAGGCTAATTAGTCTAAAATCAGAAAATGTAGAGGGATTATCCTTTTTTGGGATAAGGATAATTTGTGTAGCAACCATTTGTGGAGGCATCCATATTCTAGACCAAAAGTCTTATACAGCTTGAATCACATCTTCTTGAATAATATCCTAGAAATCTTGATAGAAGGACCCATGAAAGTCATCCATACCTGTTGCACTGGATCTATAGAAATCAAGCACATCCGATTTAATTTCTTCATATGTTGGCAATGTTCATCAATCCTTGTTCATCTATGGAGTGATTAAAGAAGGTATGTCTTTAGTGAATTCCAAAGGCTTGGGCAAACACTCTTGCTCGGCCTTTAGCAGATTGGAATAAAATCTGACAACCTCCTTTTCAACCTGCTCTTGTTCGGTTAACCACGTACCATTGGCATTCATAAGTTTGGTAATCTGCATTTTGGACTTTCTGATATACCATGATTTCAAAAAATAAGCTGAATTGCACTCTCCTTATCTCAGCCATTTTAGCCTTGCTCCTTTGCTTCCTGATGGGCAAATAGATATAACCCTAAAAAACCCGTTATGAATACCCGACAACCTGATCCAAAGAATAAAGAACCGACCCGATCTACTCTTGAGCCCAGACCTACGACGGTCTATAAACATACAACAACACAACTTCAAGAAAGTCATAAAACTGAGCTACGACCTCTAATTGTTGTCTCAGTAAGTTCCACGACCACAAAGTCTCGGATTATGATAGAGATAAAGGTAGTTGAGGACTTTCTCAAAGTCACAGAAAACCTACCAGTTTGCCCAGACCGCTATAAATTTCTCTAGCAAGCTCTATAAGACTCCTAGGCACCCACGAGATCACCAGCAAGCTCTGCAAGTCTCAAGTATCTTTTAACGATATTATCTAGTATATCTTTTCATAAAGACTTTACAATAGTTGAATGTTTTTGAAACCATTCAGATAATTGTATGAGTTATGAAATGACTAGATAGTCTTATTTGTACAAGTGGGAGTCTATTGGAATTTATGCCCAAAAAGATTATCATATTTTGAGAAAATGTGTGAAAAACTAAAATCTCAATACATATATTTATAAATATTAGAACAACACGCAATAAGGTCCAACTTGATTTAAATAGGTAATCTATGTGTTATAATGTTCAGCATAGTAAGACAAGGATCACCGAAAGTTTAAATCATAAGTAATTAGTTCTGGGTCAGTTAATGGAATTGGGAGTTCCATTTAACAAAGGTCATAGAACATTAGTCTCGCTTAAGTAGGGTGACTTATCTTTTGTCATTAAGTAGTGCTCTTGGAATATATATGTTAGAACATTTTGTATGTATAGAACAAGATGATTCAGCAATTGTTCTTTAAAGGTACTATCAAAGAAGAGAGAATTAATATCATTGTTGCTACAACGTGGACATGTCCCCATGACATGGGTATGGATTGGTGGTCTAGAGAAACTAAGTCAATGTACTTTGATATGCTATATGTGAGATCACATTATGGAGACCAATAGCCTTGTATGTTAGGTATTAGGAGTTAGTTAGTTAAGACAAATATATACAAAAGGGTCTCTATACCATTTCATTTACGAGATGGGTTAATCACTAGCTCGTGTGTTGTTCTTATTTGGATAACTGAACCCTAGGCCTTGGTAGTACAATTGTTATTGTACTTAATATTCTTCTAGTGAGTTTTCATTGTGATTAAATGGTAAAAAAACTAGATACCTAAGGATAGTAGATGCTATTGAGTAAGGTGGTTGTACGTAAGACCTAGGCTCAATAGTGGGTGTTACATAGAAAGACAAAAGTGCCAATACTCTCCTGTATGTCAAAGATTAAGGCTTTAGATTTATCTTAACAAACCTTTTATTTTTACAACAATGTATCATTGAGTACATCATCTTCTTAGAGTGATAATATATGGTGTTTAGAATAACTAAGTATAGCAATACTATGTATTTAGGGTATTTTGGTCATTTTAGAGAGTTATGAGGATTGTGTATTAAGGTACCTAATATATCCCTATTGTGCATGAATAATTTTATATCATTTTTAAATAATAGATTGGAGAAGGAATTTATTTTATTTTAGAAAGTGTTAATAATTAATTAAGGATTTTAATTAATCCTAAGAATTAATTACTTAGGTTTGAATAAAATTAATTAATTATTTTTTTTAGTCTTATAATTAATCTAGATTTAGGTCCATAAGATTAATTATTGTCGGAATTGAATAAAATAATGAAGTGGCTATTTATTTTTATTAGTCTCATAATTAATTTGGACTTAGGTATGTGAGATTAATTATTGATGGGTTAAGAATAAAAATAAATATTGGGTTTTGCCATAATAATTGTATTGGATCTATGATTCAATAAATAATTATTGCACCTTTATTTAAGTAGAAGGACAGATAGGCGGTTGGGGTCTTGGCCCAAAAGAGAAGCCTTATTCTATTTTGGTTAGTACAATAGGATTATTGATATGCTATAAGAACAAGATAATGATAATTATTCCTGAAAAAGAAACTGATGTAATTTCTCTTTGCAAAAAATTACAGTACGTTTGTTTAGGCCTCCTTTCCAATTTCTCCTTTAAGCTTTTTCTCTTTTTGTTTACCTAGACAAATAGAGAAAAGATTAGAACACATTAAGCTTAGTAGATCAAAAAGTCCAGCAATTTTGAAGGACAAGATCACCTGCTTCATTCTGCAAATATCAATAAGATATGTATCATTTTTATCCTTTTAAATGAGAAAATTTTTAATTAATTCTAGGACTCCAGATCTCGTTTCCTCAATGAGATTTGGGTTCCAGTTCCCTACATTTTCCTTCCATGAATGTCATCCTTGATGTATTTATCCTTTGATGGCATCCAAGATGATCCAACCAATGCTTGGTTTATCTCCTTGGTACCCGTCACACCTCTATTATTCTGACTAACATCATTATATGTGGGCTCCTTCAGCTCACCCAGATCACGTTGCGAAGGTGTTGTATTTCCTCCTTTGCCATTTACAAGGTATTCTTCTTTTAATGTCTCTAATTTCGTGCTTTGCCAAAAGTTTGAGAGGTTATCTGGAACCTTGGAGGGGAACTACTCCCCTAGTGGTGCCTGAGAGACGATTAGGACAAGTAGTAGTGGTGGTAAGGGTGACTGCTCCTATCCAACTGATTATGGGGAATGGTTGTTCCTTGGTTTCTATTGAAGTTTAACTTTCTTCTCAAATCATCTTCGCCTAGGGGACCTGCAATTGACCTCAATCTACCCTTTTGCGATTTCCCTTGAAGGTAAACGATAACCTTCTTCTGGATGGTTCATGGAGTGACTGGACTTCTTTCGAGGAGTAATGTCAGAGCTGATTGCCTTGAGTTTGTTAGGACTTATTCCCGAAAAACCTATCATATTTTGAGATATCATGTGAATGACTATAATGTTTATGCATACTTTTATACATATTCGTACAACATGCAATAAGGTCAACTTGATTTAAAAAGGTGATTTATGTGTTGGGATGTTCAACATAGTCAGTTAAGGATCACTAGAAGTTTAAATCATAAGGAATTAGTTCTTGGTCTGTTAATGGAATTGGGCATTCCATTGAACAAAGGTCATAACACGTTGGTCTCCTTTAAGTAGGTTGACTTACTCTTAGTCATCGGGTAATGCTCCCAGACTATATGTGTTAGCACATTTTGCATGTGTAGAACAAGACCATTTAGTGATTGTTCTCCAAAGGTATTATCAAAAAAGTGAGTACTAATCTCACTGTTGCTACTGTGTGGACACATCCCTATGACATGAGTATAGGTTGGAGGTCTATTGAAGCTAATTCTGTGTGCATTGATGTGCTATGGGTGAGAGCACATCGTGGAGATCAATAGCCTTGTGTTAGGTACTTGGAGTTAGTTAGTTAAGATAGACCTATACAATAGGGTTTTTATGCCATTTCATTTATGAGATAGGTTAATCGTCCCTTATGTGTTGTTCTTAGTTGGATCATTGAACTCGAGGCCTCGGTAGTACAATTGTTGTTGTACTGAATATTCTTCTAGTCAATTTTCATTGTGATTCAATGGTAAAAGAACTAGATACTTAAGGATGGTAGCGACTATTTAGTAATGTGATGGTACGCAAGACCTAGGTTCAATAGTGGATGTTACATAAAAGGGCAAACTTGTCAATACACCTATAGGTCAAAGATTAAGGCTTGAGATTTATCTCAACAAAACTTCTGGTTCTACAATAAGAGAATATGTCGGTGGTGGAGTATGCAGCCAAGCTTAATGCTTTGGGATGCTTCGTTCCAGAACTAATGGCGAATGAAGGGTTGAAGTCACTTCAAGTTCGAGAAGGTTTGTTGGGAAGAATTCAGGGTAGAATGTTCACATTTCGATCTCAAAGGTACGAGGATGTGTATGAGACTGCCCTTAGTGTGGAAGCTGACCTTAAGAGAGCTGATGCTGCCAGAGGAAACAAAAGGACAAGACCCACTGAAGATCATGGCCGAGCATCAAAAGTTTCAACAAGAGATCACCATTTTGGAAAGAAACGTCACCGGACCAAGCAAAACTTAACCAAGGATCAACTATGAACTTGTGACACGTGTAATTGTATTCATCCTGGGTACTGCAGATGGAAGACTGGTGCTTGTTTCCATTTGTGGAAAGATAGGACATAAGATAGGTGAATGCCCTTCTCAGGCATCGTCAGCAATCAAATCAGGAGACTCGATGAAACAAAAGCCAAATGCTAGAGTTTTTGCTTTGACCAAGGCTAATGTAGAAACTGCAAGCGATGTGGTTACATATATCATCTTGGTTAACTCTATACCTGCTAGAGTTCTTTTTTACTGTGGTGCTACTCATTCATTTATTTCTCAAAAATTAGTTGCAAGGCTTCAAGTTAAGCCTGTTCTTTTGGATGGTCCCTATAGTGTGTCTGTGCCAAGTGATAAAGTATTGATATCTAAGTGGATACTTAGGGATAATACTATTCAAATTG
>JAWZTD010021898.1:0-18086 GCA_035221335.1 Echites panduratus
ACATAGGTCATGGAAGAAATACTTCAAGGAATCTAACAACAAGGCAACCTTAGGTCCTATATGGAGCACGAGGAAATCGAGTTACTGTTCCTCGTTACCTAGTTGAAAGCATGGTAACAACATTAGAGAATCTCTAATGAAGAAGAGATTTTGTCTCAATTGGAAGGAGTCCAACGCCATCTTGCCACGAAGATCAAAGATGCTTAGAAGGCCTACAACAAAAGGGTGGAAGAGGTGAAGGACAATCTACGATGTACAAGTCAAGAGAAGGTGACACCTTAGTGGAAGGGCTCAAGATAATGTAGAACAAGGACAAGAAGCACAAAACAGAACAACTCGTGGTACCCAACCACCAGATGAAGAAAATGCAAGAAGATATTAGCTGCCTGTTGATCTTTGAGAAACTCTATGAAATGGGCAAGAGTTTGGGGATAAATTGAATAATACACCCATCCCCAAGACACAATGAAAACAGTAGAACAGGATGGTCTGGCAGACAAAAAAAGAAACCTTCGAATTTCTAGCTTGATTGAAACAACAACTAGTAAGGATTTGAGAGCAACTCTTGGACCTGTAAAGCAAAAGGACCACTTATCAATCTTCACGAGGTGGAAGAACTTGAACCACAAAGTGGAGTTAACCTCACTGAATGATCGCAATTTCTAGACAGCATCAGGCTCAAGAAGATGAATCTAGGTTTTAAACCTCCTCGAGTCACTGCTAAGTATGATGAAACAACGGAGCCAGCGCTTGATATAGACTAGTATGTGTAATACATGGAGATGTTTGAGTATTCAGATCATGTCAAATGTCAAGCTTTCTGAAGGGCCAAGACCCGACAGTATCTCGCAACCCGCTTCCCACATCATCTCTCTATATCTCGCAACCCGCCAGTGTAGCAACCCGGAGAATCCTGCATCCCGCTTATTCATTATCCCTCTAGCGGGTTGTTCGGTCCCATTACTCAGCAGGTCTGGGTATATTGAATTGACTGATGTGACTAACATTAAATTCAAGTTAAATTGGGGGCCAAGGACACAAAGCTCCATAACCGGCGCCCCCTTTCCATATCCGGTAAATCTGGGCCCAAGCGCCCAAAAGTACGGCCTAAGTGCTAGTCAGCATGATTGCCTCTCCGTATTGATCACGTGCCTTGACTTATTTGCTAAAGTTCCACTGATACTTTGGTATAAATAAAGGACCATCAGCCTCCTAAAAGGTGACTGATCCCTTCTACCTTACACTCCATCCAAGCTATTAAACAATATACTGACTTTGGCATCGGAGTTATCCCAGGAGAGGATCTCCATCTTTGCACAGGTTTCCTCCTACCTCTACACGGATCCGCTCCAAGATCCAGAGAGAGATTTCCGAAGGATAATTGCATCATCAGATTGGTTCCGTTACCGGGAAACGCTTCAACGTAATCCCTGAAGAAAAATACTTACTACTCAAACAACGATGGCATCACATCCTTCAGAACGATCAGGGAGGTCTGGCAGGGGAAAGGAGGTAATGCAAGAAAGATCACGACAGTCATTTCTCCCTATCGATGACGACTAGCCAGAAATCATTCCTAGGGACGAACCCATCACCCCGGCTATGATACAAAGAAGGGAGCACAACTTCCTGGCCAGAGTCTCAGCTAAGCAGAGGCTCGGGCCCTCCGGAGCCAATACATCCGGAGTCAAGGATCTCAGAAGAACCCTTAACTTCAACAGGGGGCTCACGGAGGAACACCCTTCCGAGGATTCCTCCAGGATACAAAGACTTGAAGAGGAATTGCAGTTAGCCCAGGAAAAGAACAAAATGATGATGGAATGGGCAGGGTTAAGTCAAAGGATGGCCACCATCGGCCACACCTTACCACCACCCGTGCCAATACCCTCACCATCAGAACACCCCTCGAGAGACAATCTCTCCAGGGCTGACCTCCTACAGGAAAGCCGCGAGCCACAGGGAAAGCTCAGTTGCAGGCGAGAAGCAACCAAGCCACGAGCTACGGAGATCCAAGAAAGCAGGATACCGCCAAGGGTTCCTAAAAGTCACACGGGTGAGTCCAGAAACCCCACAAGATGTGACAAAAGAAAGAGGGAGCGGGGACATTCCCACATCTCGCGAGCAGGGAGAGGAGCCACGCCCGAGAGGAGAAGGCCAAAGGATCAGTCTGGATCTCCCAGGAGAGGTCCAATCACCAAATCTCCTTTCGCCAAATGGATCAGGGACGCTCCCCCCAACCCCGACTTCAAATTACCCTCCTTACCATTATATACAGGTAAAGGACGAGCCCAAGACCATTTGTGCAGGTATGAGCATGCCATGGGTGTCATCACCAACGATAAAGCGGTAAAATGTAAAGCTTTCGCTAGTACGTTGGGAGACAAGGCGACTACGTGGTACACCAATCTAAAGCCAGAATCCATCGATGGGTGGTCCACCTTAGAGAATTAGTTTTTGGCCAGGTTCGAGATAGCGACCTTTTCAATATCAAACAATATCCGGGGGAAAGCCTTGAAAGCTACATTGAAAAATTCAAAAAAGTGTACGATGGCATTGACGGAGTGAGCACAGAGGTCGCCCTTCATTCTTTTATCCATGGTACCGCATCCGCGTACCTAAAAACCGAATTTCACATCCGACCGCCGAAGACTATCGCGGAAATGTTCGAGGTAGCAAAGAAGTTGGCGGCTTCCCAACAGGCAGGATCCCGCCAGATAACTGACAAGGTGAACTCCCCAAGGGATTCTCGCGAGGGCAAAAACCGCACGAGAAGGACTGAAAATTTCACTCCTTTGAACACCCCCAAGGATGAACTGATTTCCCTACTCAAAGACAAGTTTGGAGTAGAAGACCCTAGACCCCTCAATCCCGAAAATCGAGAAAAAAGGGACCGAGGGAAATATTGTGCCTTCCATAGAGACCACGGCCACGCAACAGAACAATGTCTGCAATTAAAGAGGGCCATCGAAAGGCTTCTGAGCAGAGGACACTTGCAGGAATTTAAAGCGGATGCCCCGCGAGGAGAAGACAAAACCGGACCACCAAAGGAAGGACGAGTAATCAATATGATAATTGAGCATGTCTCATCCAACATCCAGCTCCAAAGACAAATCCATTCACTCACAAAGATATAGTCACTAGCAGAAGTGGTTGGAGAAGAGGAGGAAATATCTTTTAAGAAGAGCGAGTTGGCTCCCACAGTAACCGCCAGATCCCACCCGCTCAACATCGAGACCTCGCTCGAGATTAACGGGATGGCCCCGTGGAGGGTGAAAAGAATTCTGGTGGACACCGGGGCTAGTAGAGACATTCTTTACTATTCCTGCTTCAAGGAGATTGGGATCCCAGACGCGCACCTAACTCCGTACAATGGGGTCTTAGAAGGGTTCACAAATCACATTGAAGCCGAATTGAAGGGGAGCATCAACATCCCCGTCCGACTACTAGACACCATCTGTAGCCGAATTGAAGTGGTAAATTTCCTCGTGCTTGATTTGAATTCCTCATATAATGCAATCCTTGGAATAACCTCGCAGGCAGCTTTTGAGATGGTGACATCTATCCCACACCAAAGGGTCAAAATCCCACAAAACTTACAGATCATCATCATCACAAGTCGCCCTGGTGATGCCTTGCGACACCAACTAGCATCTAGAAAGAGAAAGCGAGATTCAGATCTAGCTTTCCCCCTGGCTATTGGGGCGATCACAGAGAAACCTGATGAAAAGGAAAAAAGCGAATATGGAGAGATAGAGATCAATCCAGCTTATCCCGAGTAGAAAATAAAGGTCAGGACCTCCTCGACAAAGGAAGAAAAGCAAGGCTTAATAGAACTTCTCAGAGAATATATAGGCATCTTTGCATGGGAAGTCAACCAAATGCCCGGGATAAAGGAAGGAGTAATTGTCCACCGTCTCAACATTAGTGCGACTTCCAAACCTATCCAACAAAGGCCCAGAAGATTTGGTCCCGAGAAAGAGGAGGCCATGAAGGAAGAAGTGGGCAAGTTACTCGCAGCGAGGTTCATCCGGGAAGTGAAATACCCAACTTGGTTGTCAAACGTCGTAATGGTCAAGAAGGCCACCAGCAAGTGGAGGATGTGTGTGGACTTCACTGACTTAAATAAGGCATGCCCGAAGGATTGCTACCCATTACCACGAATAGATTCCATGGTAGATTCCACAGCTGGGTACAAGACCTTTAGTTTTCTCGATGCTTTCTCCGGGTACCACCAGGTCAAACTGGCAAAAGAGGACCAAATTCACACTTCATTCCTAGCTGGCGGAGGCACATATTGTTACAACGTCATGCCGTTTGGCCTAAAAATGCTGGGGCAACGTACCAAAGGATGGTGAACCAGGTACTAAAACCCCAGATTGGGCGGAATGTTGAAGCTTATGTTGACGATATGATCATCAAAACCAAGCAGGGAGAAAGTCACCTAGGAGACCTGAGGGAAACTTTCGACAATCTAAATAAGTTCAACATAAAGCTAAATCCCACCAAATGCACCTTTGGAGTAGAATCCGGCAAATTTCTGGGATTATGGTCACTCAACGAGCGATCGAGGCTAACCCCTAGAAAATCTCGGCCATCATCAACATGAAAGAGCCAAGATGCCCAAAGGATGTACAAAGGCTAATCGGGAGCATAGCGGCACTAGGGAGGTTCATATCTCGATCGGCGGAAAAATGTCTCCCATTCTTCGGCTCCCTAAAAAAGGCCAAGGAAGACTTCTCTTGGAATGAGCAGTGTTCGGAGGCTTTCAAATCTCTTAAAGACTACCTATCTAAGCTGCCCTTGCTCACAAGTCCTAGTGTAGGTGAAGATCTGTATCTTTACATCGCGGCCTCCGATTTAGCGGTGGCCGCAGTATTACTCAAAGAGAAAGATGGGAAACAGTTGCCCATCTATTTTGTAAGTAAAGTTCTTCAAGGGGCCGAGATTCGGTACCTTAATACAGAAAAGTTAGCCTACGCTTTGGTGATTGCCTCTAGGAAACTTAGGGCCTATTTTGATTGCCACAAAATAAAAGTCTACACTAATGCACCATTAAAGCAGGTGTTTAATAAACCGGATACGTCTGGCAGGATGTTAAGATGGGCCATCGAGCTCAGCGCCTTCGACATGCATTTCATCCCCCGAAAATCAATCAAAGGGCAAGCCTTGGCAGACTTTGTCGCTGAAACCTCTACAAACCACCAGGAGCGAGATCTCAAAGAGGTCGCGAGTTACGAAGAGGAAACTTCGACTTCAAAACCAGAATGGACGCTCAATGTGGACGGAGCAGTAAATAGCGAGGGAAGCGGAGCTGGCATTGTTCTAATATCGCCGGATGGGACCATAAAGCTAGAAAAGGGACTTAAATTCCTTTTTACCGGAACCAACAATAACATAGAATATGAAGCCTTGCTTGCTGGAATAATTTGGACCAAAAAGCTGGGAATCCGCAGGATAAAAGTCAACGGGGAATCAAGTCAACGGGGAATTCCAAGCAAATGATGAAATCGTGAAAAGCTATCGAGACATAGTACATCTCCATATCCTGGACTTCGAATATTTTAAGCTAGTCAAGATACCGAGAGAAGATAATCAGCGAGCTGACTATATCTCTAAACTAGCATCTACTTCTCGCGGGATAGTTGAAGGGATCGAAATAGAAGAAAAGTACGGGCCAAGCATCCCGCCATGTGACATAGCTCAAATCATAGAAAGCCCCGCCAATAGCTCGCCGAAGGATTGGGTACAGGAAATAGAAGATTTCTTGAAAAAGGGACACCTCCCGGCAAAACCAGAGGATGCTTCGGCACTAAAAAAGAGAGTAGAAAGATACACCATAATGGGCGGAATACTTTACAGACGATCCTTCTCGAAACCATTATTGCGATGTGTCCCCCCGCACCTAACTACCCCGTTAATCGAGGAAGTACATGAGGGGGTGTGCGGTGGCCATCCGGGGGCTAGATCCATGGCAGACAGAATTATAAATCTAGGGTATTATTGGCCCTCTCTGAGGGGAGATGTCGAGAAATACACCCGCAAGTGTGTGAGATGTCAAAAGTTCGGGAGTATACCTAAACTACCCTCGATACAACAAACCCCCGTAATCTCGTCATGGCCATTCGACATGTGGGGAATGGACCTAATGGGCCCTTTCCCTAAAGCAAGTAGGGGAAGGCGATTCCTGGTTGTCGCAGTGGACTACTTTTCAAAATGGATAGAGACCAAGGCCTTGGTGCACCCAACCGAAGAAAATGTGTTGAACTTCTTCCACGACCAGGTGCTATGCAGATTCGAAATACCGAGAGTAGTCGTGACAGATCACGGCACCCAGTTCTCGTCAAAATTCACAACCGAATGTCAAAGACTCAAGATCAAACATTGGAAATCTTCGGTGGCACACCCACAAGGAAACGGAAAAGCAGAAGCCGCGAACAAGCTGATAATCACCTCGCTAAAGAAGAACTTGGAAGGAAAGGAAGGCAAGTGGGTCGACGAGCTTCGCCCGGTACTCTAGTCCATCCGTACTTCGCCCCGAGGGACAACCGACGAAAGTCCTTTCTCGCTCGTTTATGGGGTGGAAGCAGTTGCGCCGGCAGAAGTAGCACTTCCGACACATCGGATAGCCAACTTCAACGAGGAAGAAAACATGCAGGTTAGAGAAAAGGATTTGGACCTGCTGGAGGAAAGAAGGATACAAGCTCTGGTACGGATAGAGCTGCAGAAACAAAAAACCAAAAAGTATCACGGACCAGAAAATGAATGCGAAGAACCTCCAAATTGATGACTGGGTACTTCGAAAAATTGAAGCGACCGGGCAAAAAGCAGACAGAGGAAAACTCTCCCCAAACTGGGAAGGACCCTATAGACTAGCTGGGGAGAGACATGAGGGGACCTTCCTCCTAGAAAAACCTGATGGGAAAATGTTACCCAACCCCTGGCACTCTGATCATTTGAAGAAATATTATGTATAATTCTTATCTCGAAGATTTCACTCATTTTTATATAACCGGATGAAAGGCATGCTTATGTTTCCCTTCAAAGGGTGTATCTCGCCATCTTATTTCACGAGGTTCAAAGAATTTATCCGCAACAGTTAGAATCTCATTTTATCAAGTGCGTGGACCTATCAGCGACATTATTAAATGATTGGTTCAGCAAAAATCATACAAAGATCAAATCTCGCAAACATTCAAGCAAGGTCGCCAACGACTTAAACATTCGAAGAACACATTTCATTAATATCATCAATAAAGAATTACAGAAAGTAGGATTCACTCCTTGGGGTTATCTCCTACATTTGCACTACCACCTACATTTAAAGCAGGAAAAACAATGATATCTTTAGAGGCAGGAACACCAGGGACGTCTTTTGGCTGGCTAGGCTCAGAGGGTATCGCCGCAGCAGGGACCTCGCTAGGAATCTCGCATCCCCCGCTCATCCATTCCAATTGAAGGTCAAAGAAATTTGGAACAACTGGGGGAGGCGGAACCCATGACGGCCTACCTTCTTCCTCATCAAACTCTATGATCTCCTTGAGTTCCCCGTCAGAGAAGGGAACAAAGTCGTGTCCTTCTCGCTTGTCCACCTCCAAGGCATACCCATTATAGAGAGGAAAGAGCAGGCGATGCGACACCTTGTCGTGAAGCATCCGAGTCATATAATTCATCCCTAACCTGTAAAACTCGAATGCTTCACGGGCCAAATCCTGCTGATACTCCTCCGAGACCCTATACTCTGCCTTTTGCCTGATCAGCAATCTCCTGTTGGTAATCCCTGGACTCTAAACGAACCCTCACCTCCTCAAGCTCGCGAACACGACCCCTCCTCCATTTCGCCAAGTCCACCTGATAGATCTTTAATGATCTTTTCCTTCTCCTCCACAACTCCTAGAGAGCGCTGGAGACTGGCTCCAAGGCGATGATTTTCCTCCTTATACTTCTGAGCTTCAGCCTCAGTTACTTCGTGGATAGCAGAAAGGGTCGAGACTTGGTCGAGGAGCTCTTTTTTCTCCTTCATCCCCTCGACGAGATCTTTTTGCAGAGAGTTGAATTTCCGCTCTAAAGTAGATCTCGCCTCTTCAAGTTTGGCAAATTGAGCCCGCGCTTTTTCATCCTCCCTCTCCACCTTTTTTCCCATATCATCCAGGTGAAGAAGGAGAGAGCTCACCTAAAATACGACAAAACAGGGCATGATGGGTTAGAAAAACAATGCAAAGAGTCATCACCTAAACAAAAAAAGCAAAGCATACCTCGGAAAGGTGAGCCCCGATCTGGTTGATGGTATGCCCGCGAGAATACTCCTCACACCTTTTGCGAGATTCCACGTTGCTAGCCCGTACTAGTATGCTCTTCCCCAGGTATCTCGCTACCTGAGCATCCGTGAAGTCAAGCTTCTTAAGCAGGGAGACATTCACCAAGGCTTGCTCCAAATCTCTGACCCTGGGGGGTCCTGGGGAAAAACGGAAGTCCTCGCATTCCCAAGGCGGGATCGAGTTGCTAAGGCGAGAGCGATGGTGGGTGGAGGGGACATAACTATCCCCATGTACTTTAGAAGCATCTACCCCCGCCGAATCTGATGTCGTGGATTCGACCCTTGAGGGTACAGCAGAGGAGCGAGGAAGGCGGATGGCCGAAGTCTCCTTCCTTGGAGGGGAGTTGTCAATGATTTCGATGGAGCTTGGATCCATCGTTGGCGGGCTAGCTCGCCTCTTCGAATGAGGGGCAACCACCTCCTTTCCTTTCCTTTTGCGAGGAGAGGGCGAGATGGGAGGATGATAGCAGAGCCTTCCCTTTCCTCCTCGTTCATTACGTGACGAGGAGGGAGAGTGTTCCGAGCGTCGGAGAGTCGGACCTGAGCGGTCTTCCTGCTAGCTTCCATGATGCCCATCATCTTCTTAGCAGACACCATCTCTGCAAAAGGAACGTAAAAGTGATTAGAAATAAGTACGGCTTCTTTGTGGAAAGAAAGAAAAACTTTATTTTATTACCCCCAAATTTCGGGGTACATTTGGTCCCAGAAGAAGAACAAGGACAGGTAGACCCAAAATCTCCCTCCTGATGGACCACCCATTCCCAAGTACGGGGCGGCGGGAACACTAAATCCACCTTAGGGATGACCCCCTCTGCGGACCCAACTCCGCATATGGCGAAATCCCTCTCCTTGAGAGCCGCAACATGAAAAAGATATAACTGAGGTCCTATCCCCTCTACATTCCCAAAAAGAGACCAGTTTACCAGTGGAACGAACCGAGTCTCTAGGGGCGACAACCTGTCCTTCCTTCTGGGCAGTCCCGCGGATGTTGGATGCCTTATCGAGCTGAAAGGCCACCCCCCTTTCTTTTCCAAAAGGAAGTAATACTCATGCCAGTTGTGAACTTTGGATCTGAAGGGATCTATCAGTTTGGGAGTGAAGGGGCGAGTTTTTACACTCAAAACACTACCCCTCGTCACTGAGAAATAGAGGCCAAATACATCAAGGGTGGGTTCAAACCCCATCATCCGGCAGATTACGATAAAAGAAGTTAGGGCCCACATAGCATTCGAATGAACTTGGGAGAGGGTGACCTCGCAAGCCGTCATAAATTCGATTATGAAAGGGTCGACGGGATACCTCAACCCGCTTTCCAACTGATCAACAAAGACCAACGAATAATCATCCCTGGATTCGAAGGCCACTTGGGAACAATAGATGGCACGATATTCGCCGCTGTCTATGTTAAATCTCTCCACTACCTGAGACATCTTTTCCATGGTCAATTTATTCTTCACCTTGTAAGTGCGACCAGACCTAATCTCGCCGGTAGATGTAGACATCTCGCCTGGTTCTGCAAAAGACAGAATAATATCATGTCGTTTCTCCTCTTGCAAATAGAATCCCAGGAGGGATTCGTCTCTCAATTCTATCCTAGGATCCGCGGGATCCAAGATCATATCTCGCGGAACCAGCAGTTCATCGGAGGGCCCTTCTCTCCAAACTAATTTGTAGTCATTGCCCCTCCTCACTACCACAACTCGCATCCCTTTAACCGCTTTCCAGAAACGACCAGAGGAGGTCTTTTCATATAACCTAAGGTCTGGAATCCTCACCGCAAATTCAAAAGTCCTCTCCATTCACAATTCAACTCAAGAAAGGATATGACAAAAGAAAACAAAACAAAAAAAGAGAACAAACCATACCTTCTTTTTTTTCACGGTTTGAAAGAAACAAGGATTGCCTCCGAATAAACGCACCGGTGTGCTTCAAGAAATCTGGAAACTTAGATCAAGCGGACGGAAGTGAAGAAGCCCACAGAACAGACGTCAGAAGGCACAAAGGAAAATTGCAGAGATTTTGGTTGCTGGAAAATAAAGGTAAAAGAAAAGGAGCAGAGGAGGTTACCTCTTCTTTATAGGCAACCAATCGCCTCGAAGGAACCAAAAGACATCATTAGAAGCATTAATAAGGACAAAACCTTTCGAGAACCGCAAAATGATCTGGACCAATAGGGACGCCACGATAAACGAGCCATATTAAATGCGCCTGACAAGTGACTGTTCGAAAGGACAAGCAGTTTTGAAAATATAGTGCTAAAATGGCAGTAGTTAGAAATTGAAAATGAGGTTTGAATATGTCGCCTCTTGCAATGAAATTTATGCAAAGACGCGACAGGGGGCTACTAAAGGGCCAAGACCCGAAAGTATCTCGCAACCCGCCTCCCACATCATCTCTCTATATCTCGCAACCCGCCAGTGTAGCAACCCGGAGAATCTTGCATCCCGCTTATTCATTATCCCTCTGGCGGGTTGTTCGGTCCCATTACTCAGCAGGTCTGGGTATATTGAATTGACTGATGTGACTAACATTAAATGCACGTCAAATTTGGGGCCAAGGACACAAAGCTCCATAACCGGCTCCCCCTTTCCATATCTGGTAAATCTGGGCCCCAAGCGCCCAAAAGTACGGCCTAAGTGCTAGTCAGCATGATTGCCTCTTCGTATTGATCACGTGCCTTGACTTATTTGCTAAAGTGCCACTGATACTTTGGTATAAATAAAGGACCATCAGCCTCCTAAAAGGTGACTGATCCCTTCTACCTTACACTCCATCCAAGCTATTAAACAATATACTGACTTTGGCATCGGAGTTATCCCAGGAGAGGATCTCCATCTTTGCACAGGTTTCCTCCTACCTCTACACGGATCCGCTCCAAGATCCAGAGAGAGATTTCCTAAGGATAATTGCATCATCACTTTCCGTTTTACCTTGACCAAGAAAGCTCAATCATGGTTGAAGGGCCTCCCAACAACGAGCATCTCGAGTTGGAATCAACTCAATGAGCAGTTCTTCAAGAGCTACCCAGAGCAGCAAAAGATGTGAAAAAAACATCAACCACATTTTCACCATCAAACAGAAGGTTAATGAAAGTACAATGAGCTATTACAACCACTTCAATAATGAGGCTATCAAAATAGAGCAGAAAAACGATTCCATCTGCATTACGGCATTCAAACAAAGGCTTTTAGGGGCATTTGTAGCACTGCGACCGGCTGAAAAAGAAATCACCACAATAAAATAACTATAAACTCTCCTGGAGAGACTGATAAAAGCAAAAGAAACAACAGTCCAAAAGCAAATTCATGGCTTTACACCAACAATGAAGCCTCTGAGTCGAAGTCTCACCCTAAAAGTCCCTTAAACAAGAGAGATAGGAGAGACCTCCCTTCTAAAAGAGGACCTCACAAGAAGAAGAAAAAGATGATTCTTCTCAAGAAGAAGTCTTGACAACCATGGAGAAAAAAGGAATTTTGAAGCCTCTGAAACCTCTCAAATCACCAATAGCTAAAAGAGACATGAACAAATTTTGTCAATATCACAAGACTATGGTCATCTCACGAAAGAATAATTTGATCTCAAAAGACAAATTGAAAGATTGATCAAACAGGAGTTTCTTGTGAGAGTCAAAAGTCTAGTTGATCAGCAACCTCCAGAACACCCTCAAAAACCTCCAATAAAACAAATCAATACCATTGAAAGAAGATCTAAATGTCCACAATGAAGGCATTGGTGATCAACATGGAAGAAAAGCTTGAAGATAATGTCTTCTTTGAAGAGTTTCCCCTGAAAACACCTTTGATCTTTTCATAATAATCTGAACCACACTTAAATTCTTCACGAAATTCTTCTTGCTTTGATCTTCTTAATAGTTCTTCAAATAAGACATTATCTTCAAGCTTTTCTTCCATGTTGATCACCAATGCCTTCGTGGTTTCCTTACACTTGAAATATTGATCCTCATAAGTGTTCAAGCATCTACTTGGGGTCATATCAAGCTTTGAGTCGTTTTATCAATAAAATGGATAATAAAGGAGCAAAATTCTATGATGTGATGAAAAAGCCAATAATTTCAGTGGACAAAAAACTATTAATCAGCTTTTGTAAAGCTAAAAGATTCCTAGAGGGACCTCCACAACTTGTCTCTCCAAAGCTCGGAGAAGAACTTTCACACAGCAACTGACAAAGCTGTAAGCTTTGTACTAGTAGTAGAAAGGTAGAGTTTTAAATTTCCTATCTATTATGTAGGATGCTTGTTAAGAGTTCCATACATTAGATACTCAAACCTCAAGAAGTTTCTGTACCTCATTATCATCACACCAAGGAAACTTAAACCCTATTTTGAAGCATATAAAAGTCTTAACAAATATGCCACTATGATAAGCACTGGCAAAGCCAAAGTTGTTAGGAAGAACAATGAAATGGGCTTTAGAGCTCTCTGGATAAGAAATTAATTTTGAGCCCAGAAAGACAATCATCGCTCAAGCTTTCTCAGACTTTGTAGAAGAATGCACTAGAGCTCCAATGGACCTCACAAAGACTCAAGAGTCAGATGTATAGATCATGTACATGGATGGCATGACTGAAAAAGACAAAAGTAGATGTGGGAATAATACTAATCAGTCTTGAGGGAGTGAGAATCCCCTATGCTATAAAGTATAACTTCCCAGCCTAAAATAATGAGTCAGAATATGAGGCACTGTTAGCGGGACTAAGGTTGGTTCAAACTCTACAAAGATAGATTCACAGGCCGTGGCTAGTCAAGTAGAATGAAATTATAAAGCCAAAAAAAGATGATATCTCAAGCAGGTGAAGAACTTAACCGTCAAGCTAGAGCACTTCATAATTGAACAGATTCCTGGAGAACAAAATGTGGAGGCAGACATTTTATCAAAAGTTTATCCAAAACTCAAAGGAACTAATTTAGAGCTCCTAGTTGAACAACTAAACTCTCCAACCATAAATCAAGAGGAAAGTTTCGCCATTGAAGACCAGGCTGACTGGAGATATCCTTTATACAAGTATCTCAAAGATGGAGGGCTTCCTGAGAACATCAAGAAAGCTTGAAAACTTTTTTGATTTGCAACATGTTATGTCTTTATAATGAATAATAAAGTCTACCAAAGATCATATACTTGTCCATTACTCAAATGCCTTGGAAAAGCAGAAGTTGAGTAGGTCACTGAAGAAATTCATAGAGGAATATATAGATCACACACTGGCATTAATACAATGGCCAAGAAAATTCTAAGAACAGAATACTATGGGCCTTTTATGGTATCAGATATAGAAAAGATTATTCAAAAATGTGAAAGTTATCAACTGCATGGAAACAAGTCTCACGTCCCACCAACGAGGTACAAATCCATAAATACCACAGTTCCCTTTGATAATTAGGGGGTTGATATCCTAGGACCATTTCCTAAAGGTGTTGGTGGAGTGCAATTTTTGTAGAATTCATCACTAGATGGGTTGAATCAAAACCTATGTATGTCATATCTTTGCAGAATGTACAATATTTTGTATAAAGGAATATCATGTGTAGATTTGAAGTTCCAAGAGGTATCATTTCAAATAAATGAAACACAATTTATATGTTAATCCATTTAAGACCTTTTGTGAGAACCTGAGAATTGAACAAAGATTAACTTCAGTAGCTCATCCACAAGCAAATGGCTTAGTAGAGGTTACAAAGAGGACAATTCTAGAAGGTCTGGAGAAGAGATTGGCAGAATTGGAGAAAGAAGGTCATAAGACCTCTTGGCCAGAAGAAATTCCAAGCATCATCTGGGCATATAGAACTACACTCAGAAAGGCTACTGCAGAAACTCCTTTTAGTCTATGCTTTAGTTCAGAAGTTGTGCTTCATGCAGGAATTGATATGAAGACTCTATGACTTACTAAGTACAATTCAGTCTTAAATGAGTTGAAGAGAAGGCAAGATCGCGACCTCCTCAAGGAAGCTAGAAGCAACGCTTTTGAAGCAAATATGAGATACAAGAGGCAAGTAACAATCTTTTCAACAAAAAAAAAGTGAAAGAGAGAAGATTTGCAATAGGATATATGGTCCTTAAAAAGGTCAGACGTGGGCAAGCAGGGCCAACTGTCCAAGTTACAAGAGAGTTGGGAAGGTTCTTATGTTGTTCAAGAAGTCCATAAAGGAGGAAGTCATAAACTTGCAGTTCTTGAAGGTAGACAATTGTTGAGACCTTGGAATGCTTGTCACTTTTTGCCATCTGCATTTTATTTCTTCTAAACTTAAGTGAGAGGTCAAAATATAGTATTTTTTTATTGACATTAGTCCAAGTCTTTTGTAAGGCCTCTTTTGGTAGCATAGTTGGGGAAAAGAAGAAAACATAACACATGTAAAAAAGAAGATCAAAAGAGCATTCATTTATTTATATTTAGAAAAGGAAAGGAAGCTCATATGAGCATTGCATATGTACATAAAAAAATAAAAAATAAAAAATAAAAAGAGAGAGAAAAACAAAGCAAAGAGCTTCCAAAGCATCTCTAAAACTACTGCTTTTCCTTCCCAGTAGGTAGTGTAACTTCAGTGGAGCTAGGAACAGAAAGAATGGTGAATAGAACTACATCAGAGAAAATGGAATCCTTGATTGTGACAGGAGGAAGGCCTTCAACCTGGGAGCCACTCAAACCTACACAAACATCCCAAAAAGTTCGGGAGAAATTAAATCAGGGATAGTGACCTAGTATATAGAACCCTGATGAGCCACAATACCAGCAGGATCAAAATCAACACCTTACTCAGCAGGAATCTCGGAGTTAGCTAGCACAGGAATGGCCTCCTCAACAGTTATAACTTTCTTGGAAACCTGTTCAGTAACCACAGAGGCTGAGCTTCCTCAACAATAGCAGCTACAATGACCTACTACTATATGCTCCTGGGTTGACCTAATCCCAAGAAAGTTTGGACACCATGAGCTCTAGGTGGTGGAGTACCAAGTGCATGTCGGGATCAAACTTCAACCCAATATTGAGTTCTTGGAGTTAGTTGAAACCCTCCACATATAGCGAAATAGCCACAAGTTGTAGGAGCCTCTCCACGTAGCTCCTAAAAACCTGGGAGGACTTAAGTTTTGATTAATTGAATTCGTTGTCCTCCCTAAATCGAGCTTTCAAGGCCTAGTTCTCTTCCTCCCAAACCTCATTCACAGATTTCATTTCGACCAGAGCTCTAGTCATGTCTACGTTGGTGGATTCTAGGATCTCCTTTTTCTTTTCCAAGACTTAGTGTTTGCCATGACTTTTTGGCCAGCCTCGTGGTTTTCAACTAGTTTATTGCTTTTTGGAGCTCCCTTTGGCTCTTCTCAAGCTCTATCATTGAGTCAATGCATGACCTCTTTGGAAAACTAGTTTATTAGTCCTTTTTAGTGTTGGACTCTTGACGACTCTTGATCAGCTGCTAGAGGTCACTGTCCTTTTCTTGCTTAGCAAGATTTCTCCTTATCTATTACCCAAGCAAGACTTGGCTCTATATGGACAAAAAAAAATGAGAAAATTTAGAAATTGTCAAGAATATATACATATCAGTTGATTGAGTTATATAAAAGGTAAAAGAATACTTATAGAGAAGTGAGGAGTGACGAGGTGCTTATTGAGCTCCTCATAAATAAGTTTGACTAATTTCCCAGTCAATTTGTGGAGTGCATTCCAAAGGAAAAATCTGGGTGTGTGGCCATTGGAATAAAGAGTCAAATGTTAGGCCATGAACCTATCTCTGGAACTCCTGAGCAGTTTGAGTGTAGAGGACCTCCTTCCCCAACTCTTTTATGTTAATTTCTGGGTCCTCGATGGCACAACCTAGCAGTTCAGCCTCCTTTGACTTTGATAGACCACCTTTTGAAGAAGTCACCAAAGTTTTCTATGCTAGAGGAAGGGGAGGAAATGCCAAGGTAGGTGATGACGATAAGAATTGGGAAGCCCCCACAACCTGTAAAGCTCCCATGGAGTCCATTTGCTTCTTCTAAGCTCTTTTTGAAACCACCATTCCCTTGGTAACTTGAACCCTCTTTGATAGGATTTGGGGAGAGGGAGGTTTGGTAACTTGAACCCTCTTTGATGTTCTCTCTGGGATTAAGGACTGACTTTGGCAATTGAGTTATCATCAAGACAATAGCCTACTCTGGTGATCATCTTCTTTTTTTGTTGTTCTTGCAGGAGTTGTAGCAATTGTAGTGACTCGGAGTTCAAATTGAGCTCCATAAGATACAATCCTTTAATTATGACGGTGTAGTTAGAAAAGGGGTGGGGGGTAAAAAAGACTTCTTTAATTATAGAGTTATAAATAACATATGCATATTTAAATTATTTTTATTTATTTATTTATTTTGCAGAAGCTCTTCTAAAAGATATTCTTGGCTTATAAATAATAAATTCATATCATTATGATTTTATTTATAAATATTTTTATCTAAAAAATCAATACATATATATTGAAGAGTTTTTGACTAATTATTATATTTCTTAGTTATGAATATTTCTTTTTTTTATAAAAAAAATGTAATAATTTTATGGAAGATTATTACTTTTAGTTCTCCTACCTTTTTTGTTTTTACAAGTCTGGTCCAAAACAAAATTTTCAAGTTATTGATTCTCCACCAATTTTTTTTAATGACTTTGATCCATATCAATTTTTTTGTCCTCCTAATTTTATTTTTTTACACAATTGATCCAAATGACTAGAAAATATGTTTTGGGAACTTTTTTGACATATCAAAGAAGGGTATTTCATAAGGTAAATTTTCATTTTTTGTCCTCCATCATTTTTTTTTATCTTTTTTTGTCCTCCATTTTTTTATTTTTTACACCATTCGTTCTGAACTTAAATCCTTAAAAAAAAAATTTTTTTACTTACAAAAGGATTCAAACCTTGCCTCTCATGTTTGAACTAAAAGACCCTAACCAACTCAGCCATTAATTACTTTTGTTTTGCTTTCACATCTAATAGTATATATATTGTTTTTAATAAAATTCCCTTTCAAATGTTAAATAATAGTCTGAAGTAAATCATTCACATAACAATTTTAAATATTTGTATTTAACAAATAACTTACATATTCAAAATTATATTTGACATATCTATAATTTTTAAAGATTTTTTTACATACATAACTTTATATAGTAATTATTTTATTTTATTTAATTAAACTAAAAAATTTTTATTATAATAATATGGAAAATGATATCTTTAGTCCTCCATCTTATATTTTATTTTTATATTATAATAATTTTCAATTATTTTATTTTTTTCCATTCATAATGTATTTTATTTTATTTCTAACATTAACGTCTCTACTCATTTTTCATATTATTATAACTGAAACCTTTAGTTTAATTAAATAAAATAATTATGATATAAAGTTCATATACACAAAAAATCTTTAAAAATTATAATTATATCAAATATAATTGCTAAATTAATTAATCTACATACCGATTGAAAAATAAGAAAAGATTTCTTTTAATATTCACTCAACATTTTACAAGGAAAAATGGATTTAGATACAGAATTCATGGCTAGTTATGCAAACAAAAGTCTGTTTCTAAGTGACGTGTGACTGAATTTTAGCAATGGAAAACAAAAATCTCTGTGGCAGAGAACAATTTTGGTGAAAATTGAAGAGAGAATGGGTAATATTGTTACAGCATTACTGACTGATATAGAACGTAGTACAATCATTTTCAACATAATCACATGAGAAGGAGGAAGCGAATATCTATTCTGATTATCATAGGCATCCTTAAATGT
>JAWZTD010021948.1:0-18066 GCA_035221335.1 Echites panduratus
TCTAGGCATTTTATCAAACACTTGGGGTGTGTACAAAATGTAGCAAGAACTAAAGAAATAGAACACAAGAAAAGAACGCCCTAAAACACAAAGAACAAAACTAAAACACAAAATAAACAACTCCAATTAATGCAAACCATTTCTCCTTCAATGAAATAGAATGAGTAAGAATGAATTTACCACATGTGCTTGGCAAAATTTTACCACTTGTGGAACCTTCAATGTGGAATTTAAAGTTTAGAGAGAAAAAGATGTGTGAAGAAAAAATAGAGAGAAAGAAGATGAAAGGGAAAAATGAAAGAAAAGAAGAGGAATTTCGTTAGGGTGAGAAAAGAAAGATGTTGGATTAAAATAAGGGGGTCAAACTAAAAAAATGGTCAACAAAGGGGTATGTCCTGCTTCAGCTAGTAATGATCTGACGCCAGATGGTTGCATCTGGTGCAAGCTTGTGCGCCGGATGGTGCGGTCCTGGGCATGCTGTGGTGCGAAACCTAGCGGTTTGGTGCCGTTTGGTCAATGCCCTATAAAATATGAAATAAGTTATGTTTAAAAACAGAGCCTAAAAGATTAGTAACCTAAAATAGAATAAAATAAACTATTTAATGCTAAAATTAAAATAAGAAACTCTTCTTAGCTTGCCTCCCAAAAGCTCCTTTGTTTAACATCGTTTGGCCCGACGTTCTTCTTCTATTTATAGTGTGTCATAGGATGGAATTTCAAGGTGCATTACATTAGTAACATGAGGCTCAAAACCTTCATAGAATGGTTTGAGGCGATGTCCATTGACCTTGAGTATCTTTCTGGTTTCAAAACCACAAACTTCAACTGCACTATCAGGTAAAACATTAGTCACAAAGAATGGACAAATCCATCTTGACATTAACTTGACAGGAAATAGTTTAAGTCTAGACATATAAAGCAACACATTTTGACCAATGAAGAACTCTTTATTTGACAAGAACTTATCATGATAATTTTTTTTTATCTTTAAATATGGAAGCATTAGCATAGGCATCATTCCTTAGCTCTTCAAGTTCTTGGATTTGTAACTTCCTATGTTGAATAGCATTAGGTAAATAAAAATTGCATTGCCATATAGTCCAATATGTTTTATGTTCAATTTCCACGGGA
This sequence comes from Echites panduratus, assembly GCA_035221335.1. Lineage (NCBI taxonomy): Eukaryota > Viridiplantae > Streptophyta > Magnoliopsida > Gentianales > Apocynaceae > Echites > Echites panduratus. The sequence goes on from JAWZTD010021948.1 coordinate 1,132, forward strand.
AGATAACAACATTTGCCACAAACCAACCTATAAGGAGACATGCCAATTGGTGTTTTGAATGCAGTCCTATAAGCCCAAAGAGCATCACCTAGATGTGAGCTCCAATCTTTCCTATTGGGGTTGACAACTTTTTCCAAAATAGACTTAATTTCTCTATTAGAAACTTTAGCCTGACCATTAGTTTGTGTATGATATTCAGTGGAAACTCCATGTTGGACATGATATCTTTTAAACAAATTTTCAACAATCCTATTACAAATATGAGTTCCTCTATCACGTATTATTGCCCTAGGAATTCCCAACCTGTTAAAAATATTATCCTTAATGAAATCAACCACAACTTTAGCATCATTAGTCCTTGTAACCTTTGCTTCAACCCATTTAGATACATAATGAATTGCAAGTAAGATGTAAAGATTACAAAAAGAAGATGGAAACAGTCCCATGAAGTCAATTCCCCACAAATCAAAGATTTCACATGTAAGAACATTACATAGGTGCATCTCATCTCTCCTAGATATGGTTCCTACTCTTTAGCATTCATTACATGCTTTTACATACAAATAAGCATTCTTATTCAGATCAGTCCAATAAAAACCGCATTCCAAAACCTTAAGGGCAGTACTTTTGGGACCAAAATGACCTCATACTTCATATGTGTGACAAATACTAAAATAAATGCAATTTCATTTTCAGGCACACAACGACGGATCACATTATTAGAGCTAATTTTGAACAAGCAGGGTCATCCTATAAATAGAATCATTCTTAATTTTATCCTTTTGAGCTCTAGATAATTCTGATGGTAGTTCTGTAGTAACAATATAATTTACCATATTAGCATACCAAGGAAGAAAACCATGGAATTCATGTACTCTTCAGGAAAAAATTCAGAAATAGGAAATAGTTCCCCATTATAAGTCAGCCTACTAAGATCATCAGTAACAAAATTTTCCGCTCCCTTCTTATCTCATATCTCAATGTCAAATTCTTGAAGCAACAATATCCAGCTCAAGATGTGGGGTTTAGATTCCTTCTTTTTAAGTAGGTATCTAAGAGCTGCATGATCAGAAAAAATTATTACTTTAGTGCCTAATAAATAAGATCTGAACTTTTCTAATGCAAGAACAATAGCAAATAGCTCCTAGTCTGTAGTGGTGTAATTGCATTGAGCAGTGTCCAATGTATTTATTGCATAGTAAATCACATATGGCACCTTATCACTTGCAACACACATTAGCTCAAAAGGCAAATTCTAGTTAGTAGGTTGAATCAGAGGTGCATAAATTCAACTTTCTTTCATTATATGAAAACCATTCTTACAAACATCATTGAATTCAAATGGCTGAAGAAGAGAACATAAGGGCTGAGCTATTTTTGAAAAATCCTTTATAAATTTTCTATAGAAACTAATATGACCTAAAAAACCCCTTTCTCTTTCAAATTTGTTGGGAAACGAAGGGATTTTATTACATCCACTTTTGCTTGTCAACTTCAAGCCCTTTTGCTGAAACCACATGCCCTAAAACAATGCCTCTCCACCATGAAGTGACACTTCTATCCGGAAAAATAATGAGATTTACCTATTAGACGTTCTATCTCCCATTGATTTATCGTCGTGGAGTGGATCAGCTCAAAAGTGTCTGATTGTGTTAAAAGCTAAGATAAATATTTGATCAATGAAGGGAAGGTGAAAGTGATCCTTCCTAATGGATGCATTTAGTTTTCTGTAATCAATGCAAACTCGCCATCCACTTTGCACTCTAGTAGGTACCTTGTCTCCTTCTTCATTCTCAATAACAGTTATTCCAGATTTCTTAAGAACTACATGGATAGGACTTACCCATTAAGAATCAGTTATTGGATAAATGATTCCTGCATCAAGAAGTTTCAAAACTTCTTTCTTGATAACCTCTAACATAGGTGGATTTAGCCTTCTATATGTTTCAATGCAATTTTTAGCCTCATCTTCTAACAAAATTCTATCCATACATGTAGATGGACTAATTCCTTTTATATCGACCAATGTCCAATCAATCCCAATTACATTATTTCTAAGAACTTTGACTAATTTGCCTTCTTGGCCTTTAGTCAAATTATTAGCAATTATAACTGGCAATGAATTTCCTTTTTGCAAATAAGCATATTTAAAGTATGCAGGCAAAGGCTTCAATTCAAGAGAAGGTGGACACTCAATAGAAGGTTTAATCTTATCTTCAGATAGAGACAAATCGAGCTTAAGTTCAGAAATAGCTTTTGTAGACAGTCTTGTGACAGTGTCAATTATGTCGTGATCAACATTCATAGACAATTTATCCAAAAATTCTTTATCAATACTAAGTGTAAGAATTGCATGCATTAATTCTGAATCAGATAACTCATTTATTTCTTCAACTTAAGGATCCAAAATATCTATTATAGATACAGAGCATTCATCAGAGTGGAATTTCATGGCATCAAATATATTAAAGCAAATTTTCTCACCATCGAATTCCATTAATGGAGTTCCATCATGCACATCAACCGTTGTTTAAGCAGTTTTCAAAAATGGTCTTCCTCAAAGAATGGGAGATTGATTAGAAGAAATTTTATTACCTTCATCCATCTTTAGGACATAAAAATCTGCATTAAAAACAAAATTGTTAACTTTGACAAGGACGTCTTCAATGACTCCTTCAGGATATGCACAAGATCTAACAAGTTAAATGACTACTCTAGCATCTTTTAATGGATAAAGATTAAGAGAAGAGTAGACAGATATTGGCGTGAAATTTATTGAAGGTCCCAAATTAAGCATGCAACTTGGTATGCATACATTACCAATTGTGCATGGGATAGTAAACATACCTAGATCTTTTTCTTTCGGGGGGAAGTTTCTTTTGAAGAACTGCTGAAACATTCTCCCTTCACATTTACCTTTCATCCCCTTTTGGTTTCTTCTTAGTCATGCATAACTACTTTAAAAACTTTCCATATTTAGGATTTTGCTTAATTGCATCTAAAAGCGGATGTTGAATTCCAAATTGCGAAATGTTTCCAAAATATCCTTCTCAATCTCTTCTTTTTTATTTCCTGCAAGACGTGAGGGAAAAGGGCTACGTACCTTAATTGGCTGAATTTCTTCCTTCTTTTCGATTGCTTTTGCAATAGGTGCTTGATGTGGTGTCTCCTTTACAATTAGCTCTTCTTCTTCATTTGCATTCTTCTTGATCAGAGGATCTTCTAATTCCTTACCACTCCTTAGAATCACGGCAGTATCATTCTCAAGAGGATTAAGGGGTTGTGAAGGCAGGTTGTTAGATGCTTGAGATTTGAGTTGGTTCACATCTAATGCTAGCTGTCCCATTTGCTCTCAAGGCTTTGAATGGTAGCTTGAGTATGTTTCTGAAAGGTCATGGTATTTTCAGTGAGTTGTTTCATGATATCCTCCAAAGAAGAACTAGGTTTTTCAGGTTTGGGTCTATTAGGCATATTTTGGAAGGTTGTTGGTTAGACTTGGTAGAAACCCAGAGGATTTCTTGGTGGTTGAACTTTATTTGGTGTTGGATTGCCTCCTTGATTGAATCTAAAATTTGGATGATCTCTCCAACCTTCATTGTAGGTATTTGAATAGGGATTGCTTTGATGGTTAGAGAAATTCCCTACAGCATTTATACTAGCTTCTTCTACATTATGAGGACAAAAATCAGTCATATGCTCAAAACTACAACAAATATTACACGATTTAGTAGGTGCTTGTGTGCTAAATAATCTTATCCAATTTGTTGTCCGTAGAGTTGGTTTCGTGGATTCTTCTTGGAAGATCATCTCTTGAACCATATGATTGAACATTGGATGTGAGTTTTGTTATCAGTTCTCGAGCTTCTTGAGGAGGTTTTTCAACGAGTGATCCTCCACTAGCAGCATCTATCATGGTTCGGTCAACATCACTCAATCCTTCATAAAAATGTTGCATCAGTTCTCCATCCTAAATTTGATTATCTGGTAAAATAGCACATAATTTCTTAAATATGAACCAATATTCATGAAATCTTTCATTAGGATGTCGTTGAATACTAGTTATGTCCTTTTTAATTGATAAAATTCGAGATGCATGAAAATATTTCTCAAGAAAAACTCTTTTCATGGTTTCCTAATCCCTAATAGACCTAGGAGGTAATTCATATAACCAATCCCTAGCATTATCTTGTAGACTAAATGGAAAAGCATGCAATTTTGTTACCTCGTCTACAGTTCCTTCTTGTCTTAGAGAAAAGCAAATAACATGAAAATCTTTAAGATGTCTGTGAGGATCATCTCCACTTAATCCTTTAAAAGTAGTTAATATTTGAACAAAACTAGTGTGTAATTCAAAATTCTCATTTACCTCAGGGAATACAATTGCTAAAGAATGGTTAGAAAAAGTGGGAGCAGTCAATTCATTAATAGTAAGTTAAGGATTATTACCTTGTGCTCCTATTGTATTATTACCTACGGTAGCAAGATTACGTGGGGGGACTATGAGAGCTGCATTATTTCTATTACCCTCGTTTCTAGCCATCGAAGAAGATGAAATTGAATTACTTGAGACTTCTGGTGTAAGATTGTTTAGGATTGAGATTTCAGATTGGTAATCCTTTCCGCTTCTCAAACACATCAACTTGGGGATTGTTCAGTAGTCTGGAAAATTAAAAAAAATAATAATGAGTCAATTGGAAAAATTAAACTTACAAAACAATTAATTGGCAGCGGCACCAAAATTTCAACTTGCGCATCGCAACATACGAAAATTAAACCTAATACCAAACTATGCAGTTAGGGCAAGTAGGGTCGAACGCATAGAGAATTGAATTTAAATTTAATTATCAATGATCAACAAATGTCAAAAGGGAGATTTTTGGAAATGTTTTGTAAAAAGAATTAACAACTAATTTAAAAGTAAGAATATAGATGAGAAAACTGTTAACAAGAAACAATCCGTAAGTCAATTGCTATGGTTTCACTCATAGATAAAATAAGACAATTGAGTAGTTGATTTTAGATTTAGGCATAGTGCTGAAATTCCTATCCTTTAATTAGATCAATTTCTAGTAACAATAAATAAAATCCCTAACTTAATCAAGTAAACCTAAGTCTTAGCGATCAATAGATTTAATCAATTAAATTGCATTAAACATTAAGGTATCATCAACATCAAATTACATAAAATAAAGTAGCTTTAATCTCATGCAATTCCCTATTGTAAATCAAGTTGGTTGCCGAAACCTAATTTAGCAATAGTTGCTTCTGGGTGGATTTAGCAATCCAAGTGATAATATTTAAATCTAAGCAATATAACCGTACAAATTAATCTAGGTGATCAAGCTAAATTAATTAATATAATTAATAAGTTGAAAAACAAGAATTGCATAAATACTCAAGAATAAAAATCAAATTTTTAATAAGAAAAACAAACAAATCTCAAAACATCATATAAAAATAGGGAACTTATTTTTACACTACAAAATCTTATATCCACACATCCCTTTATAAACATACATCCAAAAATTATTTACAAACATCCCCTATTTATCAAAAATACCCATGATTTGTACACATCCCCTTTCCAAATTATTTATACACTACTGGAACAAAAAAACCAAAATAAATTTCTTTTTTCTCTTTCTCCTTCCCTTTTTTGTATATGAGTTTCAAAAGGGAATAGGGAATTTCAAAAGAAAATCCATTAATGTATATGAGTTTTGTATTTCTTTTTTGTGTTTTTTTTTTTTTTTTCAAATTTTTGTAAATATTGTTGTATATTCCATATCAGTAGGATTCATTTTCAGAAACGGTGCATATTTAATGGATTGGAATAGGGAATTTCAAAAGAAAATCCATTAATGCATATTATAATAATGATTTTTTCTTTTTCATAGCGATTTCCTTACTAGTTTATTTACTAGTTTATAAGTATGCTTCATAAAATCATTGTTGAGATATTGATATATTTGATAATATTATTATGATTTTTTTGCCTTATCTTAGATTAGAATAATGAAAAATAATCTCTTCCAAGCATAAACTAGAATTGAGGTGACAAATGTTTAGAGCCTTTTATTAGTGTAGGTTAGGATTCATATTAAGCTTCCTAGGTGGGATGTACATTACATAATTTACATGTTTTGTACTATTAGAGGGATACTTGAACGTTAGAATGGAGAAAAGGTGAGGTTATGCTTCTTGTTGTTAGCTTTTATGGTAACTTTTCTTGTTTCATACATTGAACTTGACAGAATACAATACAATACATACATAAATTATTGTATTTGCCTTTGTAGATCTTGATTACTTACCTATATAAGTATTTTGTTATTTTGTTATACTAGATCATGCGTAGGGTACTAAGGATTAACAATAAAGCATGTACGACATTTAATCGTTATTGGCGTAACAGCTGAGGTAGTGTCATCTTCTGCACAGCAGGTGGAGGATATTGATTTTCATAACGTACATTATGATAACGTCTTCTCGGATCCTCATGTGGAGCTTCAGGAGGATGACATTCCACCACAAGCTGAAGTAGATGCAGATATCAATGACATAACTGAGGAGGAGGAGATTATTGTATCGGCACCATTCCCTGGAGGCCGAGAAGATGGATCCTTGCTTAACCAATATGTAACTCACGTTACAAGATATATTTGGGATAGGAAGGTAACAATGAATTATTTAAAGTTGTGATGATATGGAAATATGTTTAAAGTGATGATGTTGTGATAAGAAACTTGACTAACTTTTCAATAAACATGAAATGCAGGAAAGGGATCCTTTGAATTGTTTACATCACCAAGAGCAACTAGTGAAATGGGACGTCAACCGAGATAGACAGTACCGGATTAGGTTTCATACACTCCTCAAGGGCAGTGGCTTGGAACCACTCACAAGATGTCTCTATCGATATGTGGATAGAGTATTAGTATCAGCATTTGTGGAGAGGTGGCATGCAAAGACTAATTCATTTCATATGCTGTGGGGGGAGATGATAGTCACGTTAGATGATGTGGCATGTATTTATGGAATCCCCTTTTCCGGGGGTGCATTATGTGTTCCACTTGGACAATAGCAGCTATTGGGGTGCAACTTGGAATTTGGGGGATGCAAGGAAAGAGTTGGGCAAGAAGACTAGTGCATTCGGGATGCAGACCATGCCTTTGAAGATAGTACCGATAGGCTCAGGGCAATTCAGGGGCAACTGGATGCCATGGATTATCAGAGTGTAAGTTAACTCGCATGTTTGCTCGTTTATGTTCTATTTTTGTGTAGTTATGTTAAAAGTTATATGTTTGTTTGTTAATGATATGTTTGACAATTTCTTGTCTTATATGTTATATTGCTTATGTAATATGTTTTTTTATCTACTCCTTGAAATGTTTTTTTTCATAATGCTTAATCGACAATTTACTTATGTTATATGTTATAGTTTACTTATGTAATATGTTTTTTTGAGTCTGTAACATTGAACTTTTTGATCGATGTGAACTCATGTCTCACAGATTGAATGGACTCTTTACGATGATTGTCGACAACATCATCCACTCTATGATACCAGCTTCTATTGTGGAACTCTGTGTTTCATGGAGTTCCTCGACGGGTATCATCCAGATAGAATACTCAAGCAGTTCAGGTTCATTCAAAAAATTCCTGGGCCTTGTGAGCGGGTTGACATCAAGTCAGCGAAAGGACGTATAACACATGTGAAGATTGTATTGATGAATTTGGTTTCAGACAACTGGAGGAACTGGGTATTGCACATGGTCCCTATGTTTCCATGTGAAGGACCCCAGATGGTAGTGAGAGCCGGTCTTAATACATGGCATGGGTATTTGACATGGTACCGAAGAGTCTCACATCCGCTAATGCAGCACCCTGCTCAAAGGTCTGCTTGAGCTCACAAAATGATGCTTCATATATCATGACAGCTAATGATCTCCACCATTGGATGAGGTTCCTTCTGCTCGGTTGAGATGTTATGAGCAGACCACGACATCACATGCATCATCCGTCATTGTATTTAATGGTACAACTTGTTGACATCACAACATCATTAGATCATGTTCCCGACCCGGATCAAGCTGTTCCAGAAGATGACCCTCCTCCAGAAATTCATCGTTTTTATAGAAGACGAATTCGGCGTTAGAACATTGGTGCTCCTAGATATCTTGTGTATTTGTTATACCTTCACTTACAAAAAAGTGTTGTAATATATTGTGACTTATGTGCTATTGTAGTATCGTTGATTGGATCAAGAAGCTCCCACATGATTGTATCTTGTTTGATATATTTTGTTGTTATAGACTTATGTGAGTAGGTTGTTCTAGACTTCATGATGAAAATTTATAGCTGGGAAAATTTAAAATGAAAGGCTTATTGTGCAGAATATTTCTACAACTTTTGGCCATAAGGTGCAGAAAAATTGTCAAAAAATCAGACAAAAATTCAGCCACAAAGAGCCAAAATAATCAAAAGGAAGTCGGCCATCTACTGCCGATAAATATTATGAAAGTCGACCAAAGATAGCAGAAAATTTGGTAAACTTTTGGCAGTTTATGGCCGAAATGATTCATTACGGTCTTCGCATGGAAATCTCGAATACAATAGAGATTTGAAACCTCAATTGTTGGAAATGTAAAAAATATGAAATACAAAATGGTAAGTACAAAATACATTAGAGAGTAATATATAAATAATGGAAAGATGTTCATATTTTAGACCTGCATGCAACCAAGAATTACACTAGATGAGGAGCATTAGCATCTAATGATTATAACGAATCACATAAAATTTTTATCATTTAACAAATTATTAATTGTGTGATTCATATGTCAGCCGATGCTTGATTTTATCAGGTCCATATTTTTAAAATCAAAGTGGAAAAAGACTTAGTTGTAATGATACATAAGTTTGGTAATAAAATTTGCAATCAATTGTCGAAAATCGGCAACTTAGTCGACAATTAGATATTGAAAATATTGAAGAGTTTCGGCCATATACTACTGAAAATGTTCCACTGTTTTGGCTGTTTGTGGCCGATTTTGAAAAATGCAGTTGGTACTTCACAACCAAAATCCTAACCTCACACAATTCTACTAACATTATCATCAACATATTTCCATTCTAATTCAACAAATGCAAAGTATGAAAAGTACACTTCCAAATATATATATATGTATATATATATATATATATATCAAATTTCAGTGACAAAATATGAAATACAAAATGGTAAAGTAAAAAATACACTAGAGGTCCCCATCACTATCTACCAACTCTGCTGTGTCGGTTGAATCTGGCCCCGTGCTTAACATCATATCATAGTAGGCGATGCAATCTGTATGAGTGGTATGAAACCTCATGTCTGTGGAACCCGAAATCTAGCCCTATGGATGAGTGATATGACTGAATTTGGCTTCATGAACACCTTCACACAATGGTTTCCGTTGACGAAGCCAACACCTATCTCATGGCAAAAGAGCGATGCTCCAGAAGCCTGTCGTAGAGAGAAGAAGCAAACTGTGCATCCATATACCTTGGCCATAACAAGGGTTGTGTCAGGTAGTATCATCCTCCTATCAGGTGATGCTATAAAGTCAAAGCAATCCAACGAGTTTCTTATTTCAGTGAATCAGTCACCAAAAATGGAGACATATAGATCAGTATGTGCATCCATCTCACTACCAAGCTCTGACTGGACAATTGCCCAACTATCATCTCTGTATCCGACTAACTCCGCTACAGCTCAAAAACCACAATGACCATCTGTACTAACATCATCGATATGATCAATACATGGCTGCAACTAACCTGGCAATGCATCAACAAACCCATGTCGATGAACACAGCTACCATGCTGTGGAGTTTGCTTCTTCGTCCTACCAAGCATCTTTGCATGATCAAACCAAACAGGTGTAGAGCCTGGTTGTGAATACGAGGTGTGTATAATTAGCATCCCCTGCTAGGAATCTACTAACTCAAATGCAGAAAGATCATGTTTGGTGCTTGTATCTAACTTGATCTTTGATAGCCCCCTAGCACCAGGACCCCATCATGTCTTTACCTTTAATGTCGACTCCCCTAAATGAGTGGTCTCTGGGTGACAAATTTTAGTCAGCTTCCATAACATTACCCGCTACTCATGCTCACTGACTTGCTAAAACTTATCTCAGAACTCTATCTAATATGACTCCAGAACAGGATGTTCCTGAGAAACAAATGGACCATCATGGCTCGAGGGCTCACTATCGATGATGGACAACTTTTGCCAGTGAGGATCAATAGCATACATGGGAATAGGCCTTCCTACGGCACGAATATGAACAATATCATGAGCACATGTTAATCCATGAGTTTTCCTAGTCATACACCCACAATCGATTTGATCAATAAATCCTAATAAGTCTGCTAGTTTATATTAATTAAGGATGATATCTAGGGCAGTTACGGACATGAAAATAGCATTTGCATTATCATGCTTGGGACAAGAGCGGGATAGCCACTAGTTTGGTTGACAAATCTTTACTCAAAACTGTCTGACCTCCTGATAGTTGCATCGGACAATTACCTGACATGCTTCTTCACTCCTTTTCTCCTCCATTTTGCTTACATTTCTTCATGCCATCTAAATGTCTTTCACTCCACTCTTCCACGGCACTTTCATGGAATGATTTCAAGCTTTCCAAGCCATAAATTGAAGAGATATTCAATGGCTTCACCCTTCCATTATCTTGAAGATTAGTTTCTCCAAATTTGGCATCAACAACAAGTTGTACTTCTTGGATTTGCATCCATGTCAATGCCCTCAAGATCTTCTTAATCCTAGAAGTTTCATCCTTGTATTTAAAATACATGTCTTTATAAGTAAGCTTCATTCCTTGAAACCATCCTCATTATCTTTGTCCTTTGATAGCCTCCAAGTTGTTCCCATCAAAGTTTTCTTGGCTCCTTGGTATTTATCAAGCTAGGAATTAATTTACATGTGTTGCAACTTGCACATTAAATAGGGATAGATGTGATAGGTCTTTGATCAAATTGAGAACATATTCAATCTAGAGGACAGCTTGACCCACATGATCCTAGAAAATCTAGAGAACTTCATCAAAAAAGTAATACAGGCACAATGAACATATTTATACTTCGAGAGGGAAGATAGACCATAATAGGCTTGCCCTCGATCACCTCTTGCTCTGACGAATATACCACCAGCATTGCTGACTATGACTTCCTGACCGGCTTCAACAACTACGACCTCTTGACATTCCTTGTCCCCATCATTTTCTATGCCAAGTTAGTATGGATTGGAAGTCCTCAAGCTCGTCCTCAAGCTCAGACTCCTTAAAATCTCCAATATCGTGAAACAAGTATCTCATTCTTAGATATCCAAAATCTCCCACCTCTCGACCTCCTGGGTTGCCTGGGAAGTCCTAAGTAGCTCTCAACAGACCAAAATTTAATACAAGGCCATTCAAAAATGGAATCAAAGGTTTCTAAAGCTATGTTGGGAACCTACCTATCGACCTCCTAGGTTGCATGGGAAGTCCTAAATAGCTCTCAACAAACCAAAATTCAATACAAATGGCAGCTCGGTATGAAGGTTGAAATCATCCTAATAGCACTAGGGAAAAATTGAGCAGAAGGAACTATCTAGAAATATGCTATGTCTAGAAACAGCGGATGACACAGAGATGGTGCAACAGCAGACCACTTAGGGTGACATAACATGCCACCTGGCATGAGACAATCCTACCAACCTGTGCGAGGACCTAGAGAGCCCAAGTACTGAGCCTGCATTGGCATAGGAGTGGGCACAGGCGCCGCACTGACAGTGAACCAACTTCAATTTTTATCCTGCCAAGTTGAGTTTTAACCTTGCCAAATTCAATTTTGGCCTTGCCAAACCTTGTTTTATTGACATTTTTTGGGTTTTTATGTACTTTTTATATTTTTTAAGGGCTTTTAAGTGCCTTGAAATTTATTTAGGTCTTTTGTAAGTCTTTGCCTATATATACAGCATCATGAATTGTAAATCAATGATATATTCTACAAATAACTTTCTCATTAAGTGAATCAATAAGATCAAACTTGATCTTATTTGACGGTTTCTTCATGAACTTCTAGGGTTCTTGAAAGAATTCATTAGGGCTTTTCAATTACTTTGGTTTATTGTGTTGAGAGTCTTCCAAACATAAGAGATTGGTTGATGTTGTAAACAACATAGGTCAGTTTAACTAAACTTGAACAACTTGATAAATCTTGGGAACTTGTTTTCAATTTGATGAGATTTAAGGGTTGAGATAATGAATTGAGAAACTACAACTCAAGAATCACATCAAGTATGATCCCCACCCCCCCTCAGGTTGGCTTTGTAGATTACCTTATGATGCCTCTAGACATCATTAGGGTAGTCGTTATGATCTGGCACACCAAATCATAATCAATTAGCTCCATCTCCTCTCGAATATCTTTTACCCTCTCTGGAGAAATTTTAGGGTAATACCATTAGCTTCAATCTGTCCACGACTAAAGGATCCACCAAAGACTACCTCAGTCTAGTCTCTCATAGTTTGTTGATAGTAGACTTCATTGTCATGAATAAAGTTGAGAACACCAGAACAAGAGGAAGAAGATGTATTCAAAGACATGAAATTTTCTGAGAAAATATACAAGAAGGCAAAAAAAAATTCACTGGATGATGTCGACGATGTGGGAAAGAGAAGAAAGTTGCAAAGAAGTGCTCGAAAATTGAGAACTAGAAATCTGAATGCAAAGAAATTCAAGAGCCATAAGAGAAATTTGATCACAGAAGAAGTTTTGAGAATTTGGTAAAGTCCAAAAACTAAAGTCTTAGCTGTTTATATCAACTGTGTAGAACCTCATTGGCTACAAAATAAGGTTACTAAAACTAAATGGTTTCAAAAACTAGACTTTACACTAAAACGACAGACTTTTCAATTAATGGCGGTCTAAATTTTAGGCTCCCCCCACCTTCAAGGTCGCAGAGCCTAAAAGAGGGGCAATGATGGGTAAAGGGACAAGACCCAAGAAACCCAATCCAAATACCCAGAAAAAATATTTTAGAATATGGAACTCAACATGCTTCATAATGGATCCAAACCTCCAAGGTCTATAAACACAAAACAAGAGACTTGAAGAAAGGTCATACTCATAGTCATGACCTACGACCTATGACCTGTGACAGATGAGTCATGACCTATGACCAACATCCTACCCTCCACCACCTAAGGCCTCACTCTCAACAGGTCCAACAAGAGCTTAGGGTTCCAGCTCTAAGTCATGATCACTCATATAGAGAGATGTGCATGAAACTATCACTCTTATATAATGAAACTCCACGATTCCAAGAAAGATTGGCGGGATATAATCCCATAATCAATGCCGTTGACCGAACTTCACAAGATTGAGATCAAATCAAACAAGGTAACTATACCTAAAAAAAGGGATTCGCTTCCTCTTAAAACGCACGACGATCATAATATTTTATTGATCGAACCTATCTGTTTCTCTCCATGAACATGAGTTAGACTTTGGCATCGGAGTATTCGTTAGGGCAACAGCCCTGATAATAAAGCTTTATACACAACTGCATTATTTGATGGTTGAAATCCAAACCTAACAGTTAATGGAATTTTTTCTCGTTTCGGGTTTGTCAGAACAACCCCTGCTCCACCTTTATCTTTTTTTATGGATCCATTAGCATGCATGATCCAAGTATCTACATCAAGAATTTGTGAAGCATCTATTTGAATAGAACTTTCACTTGTACATACTTCCACAAAATCTGCTAGAGCTTGAGGTTTAATAGCTTTTCTTAGTTCAAAGTTAATTTCGTAACCTGATGATTCCAATGTCCACTTCATTGTCCTTCTTGAAATTTCAAGCTTATGAAAGACTTGTCTTATTGTTGCATTTGTCATTGCTGTGACTGAATGACTTTGAAAATATGGAGAAAGTCTTCGAGCAGTTAAAACCATAGCATAAATCAATTTCTCCACTTTTGGATATTTTATTTTAGCTCCATGTAATAATTTACTTACATGGAAAATTGGAAGTTGTTTTCCCTCTCTTTCATAAAGTAATACTGAACTCACATGTTTCTCACTTTGTGCTAAATAAAGTTGAAGAGTTACAAGAAGTGGAGGTTTAATCAAGTAAGCTTACAGCTTTTCAAATGTTAATTGATATTCTGAAGTCCACTCAAATTTATTGGGCTTCTTAAGAAGATTGTAAAATCTTTCACCTTTGTCAGCAAGTCTTGGGACAAACCTTCATACTACTACCATTTTTCCAGGTAATCTTTGAAAGTCTTATACATTTTTAAGAGGACTCATGTTCATCAATGCTTGAATTTTCTCTGGATTTGCTACAATTCCTCTTGAAGATATCATTTATCCAAGGAATTTTCCTGATTTCCGGTTTCAGGCGCATGCCAGATAACTTCAATGTGTGAAACATTTTTAATGTCATGAATCAAAGTGGAAGTTGTTCTGGATTTGATAATCATGTCATCAACATACACTGCCATATTCCTCCCAATGTGATCCTTGAAAACTTTATCAACCATCTTTTGAAATTCAGCTCCAGCATTTTTGAGTCCAAAAGGCACCTTTTTGTAACAAAAATTTTTGGAAAAATCTTTCTCAGCCATTGGGATTTGATGATAACCCTTATAAGCATCAAGGAAGCCCTAAAGAATCATTTTCCTCTGAAGTGCCTTTAATCCACAAGAGGAACAGATTAAGAGTAATGATTGCAACGACATCCTCCAAAATCACCTGCTAGTCAAAGTTCAAGGAATATTTTTTATGTCGATTCTTTGAAAATGAGATCTCCTGATGGAGAAATCATTAATGCAGAATGGCAAAGGAATATAATAATTTAAGAAGTGGGTACTTCAAAGCCTGCTGAAGGAAAAGCTATCAGGCATGAAGCCTTCTTTAAATAGCATTCCCTTTTTTAGAATTCCTTGGATTTTGACAGAATCTCCAATAAATTCAATCAAGTCCACTCCTGATTCTTTCGGGAGTCTCAATTTGTCAAATGAAGATTTGTACAACACATTAACTCTGCTCCCTAAATCGATTAATACCTTTCTGACAGTGAAATCTCTAATCTGAATTGAAACGATTAAAGGATCATCTCCTCTTTTTTGTTACTTTGCATCTTGAGGAGATCCTAAATGATCAATTGCATTCAGTTAGGCAACAGGTGGCTTATCCTCCTGGACTTTCTGCTTTTGTCTTTCATGTACTTTTTCAACAATGAACTCTTTGAAATATCTTTGTAAATTGCCTTCCCAATTTGTCTCATCAAATCAAGACACCTTTCAGTGTTATGACCAATATCCCGATGAAGTGGCAATACTTATAGGAATCCTGCTTCTGCTTGGGAGTCCTAATTAGTTTAGAGAATGTTAAAATTCCTATCTTCTCCACCTTCATTAAGAGTTCAGCTCTGGGAATCTTCAATGGAGTGGGCTGTGGGCTTAAAATCAAAATCCTTCTGTTTTTCAACATTAGCAAATGTTCTAGATATGATTTCATGAGGCCTTTTCTTATCTTGAAATGTTGATACAAGACCTGACTTCTTTTCCACTTTCGCTTTAGCAAAAGTAGAAACAGAGGATAAATCTTTAGCCTTGTTATCTACTTCTCCTCTAATGAGGTCTTCAAGAATCACTTGCATACTAGCAATTGTTTGTGGATTTTGTTTTGCAAGTCGGGAGGTAATATAACCTTTCTTAACACCACTCCTAAAAGCTGATATTTAAAGCAGATCATTTTTTTCATCAATCTCAACTGTTGCACCATTAAAGCATTCAAAATATTGTCTAGTCGACTCATCAAGCTTTTGTTTGATTTCAAAAATCCTTTGTAGTTCTTTTTTGCATGTCCCATTAGCTTGGAGGCTTTTCAAAAATAACTAATGTAACTACCTTCAGGAAGTAATTGAGCCTTCAGGTAAAGATCTGAACCATGACATTGCTTTCTTGGTTAATGTCAATGGAAATATTCTACAATGCACATGATCGTCATATGTATAAATGATAATGTAAAATTTGGACTGAGGAAAAAGAGAACAATTCCTTTAGTTTTTAGAGTAAAATTCCAGATGTGGTGATGGCTTAAAGCAAATCTCTGTCGATTACCTAACTTCTTTTTCCCTGAAGAAGAATCAAAGCAAACGTAGTTCGTTAATGAAGCCATTGTGTCGCTTTATTGACATTTCCTGACTTTCATCTCCTATTGACGTTATAACTGTCATTATTTGAATACTAGGATTAAATTCCTTGTCCGTTACATGTTCAATACTAATAAATTGGAAGATGAATTGAGCAATTAAGCAATCATTGATTAACAGAGTAACCACTCAATTATTAACTTATAACAGCCCATGGATTGACTAAAAAATATTAATCAAAGTAGAAAGTAACCCTCTCACCACAATAATTATTCAGCAATGTCTCCTGAAAACCTTGAAGACCCTTTCAGGTTTAAAATCCCCTTTAGGTTTTATGGCTCTATCGAGTTTTCCAACCCTATCGGGTTTCCTGACAATAAGGATTCGGGAGAAGTAGATATTTTACATATCATATCCTCTCCTGAAAGTAAATATAAGAAATTTCTGAGTCACAACTGTTCATCATCTTCAAGCTGTCAAATTTAATTCACAACAATTGAAATCTCTTTGTTTCCCTCTGATAGAGACCAAGGAGCTTCGATTGAAACAACTTGAAAATATGCTTATAAAGATAAAGTTCATGTTTCAAGACTTGAAGATTTTGAGGACAAATCTTTGAGGAGGGGGAATGAAGATGACCCATGTTCAAAAATACCAAGTGGACCTATCACAAGATCAAGAGCTTCAAAGTTAAGACAAGCATTGATTATCTTCAATTCAAGA
>JAWZTD010021989.1:0-18051 GCA_035221335.1 Echites panduratus
CAAAATTATTTATTAAAATAGATAATATATTGTTATATAAACATTCCATCTAATACAATAGAAATGACTAATATTTCATAATTTCTAAAGGAAAAGAAGAGGTAAAAATAATAATAAAAAAAAAACCTGGAACTGGTTTTTTTTTCCAGCAGCGGCGGCGGTGGGGGCAGCGCAGGTGGGGGCTGGTTCTGCTGCTTCTGCTGGGGAAGAAGAGAGGAAGAAGGAAGAAGAAGAAGAAAGGAAGAAGAAGGGAAGAGAGAAAGAGAGAGGGTTTGGGGGGGTGTATTTAGTGTTTTGTAGTTTTTTTTAAATTTTGTATATTAGTAATTTTATGGGGTGTATTTAGTAATTTTTGGGGTGAATTTAACTTGGGGGGTACACTTAACATTTTTGGGGGTGTAAATATCCGCACCCTAAAATTAAATACACCTCTAAAAATATTAAATATATTATTCTAAATTATTAAAATATCTAATTTTAAAAAATCCTTTTAAGACACTAAATACCTCCCCTCACTTCTTTTCTTTTTCCCTTCTTTCTCTCTTTTCTTCTTCCATCTTTCTCTCTTCTTCCTTCTAGCCACCAGCACTCCTCCTCTGTCACCGCCGCCGCTACTTACATTGCACCCAACTGTCGCTACCTCATGTAGCCGCCATCTTCATCGGCTCTGTTTTGCATCGCTGCTCCTGTTTATGTTGTTAGTGCTTATTTTATATTTTTCTCCAACTTTTTGAGATGTTAATATATTAATGATTTAAATTATTTAAAATGTATTTATCTATCACCATATATTATCTCATTACTTGTAATTGATATTTTAATAATTGATTTTGTCATATTTTTATGTATGTAATTGCTAAAATTATTCATTTAGATGAGCTATCTATATTTATATTTTTGTTTTAAGATATATATATATATATATATATATATAATTGAAAACACAGAAATAGAATTTTAAGAAAAATATATTAAAGAGTTAGAATTAAATTAAGATTAAAGTTCCATCATTTATTTTTAAGTAAAATTAAATGTAAATATTGAATTTTGAAGGAACTTATTAAGTATATCAAACCTTATATAATACAAGTACTTTGAATTGCTTATAATCAAAAGTTTAGTTTAATTAGCAATGAAATTAAAAATCTATAATTCCCCCATTAATAAAATTGAGAAATTATATGGATCCTTCTTATTTTATTTGTTATTATCCTTTCCATTTTTTGGGGTAGGGAATGATTTGTGTTTTTCCCAAAAAAAAAAAAGAAAAAAAGATGTTTAAACCATCTGCTACTCTTATATTATAACATGAAAAAAAAAAATGTTTCCGCTAAGGTTATTTTAGGATAAATGATAAATTTATAAATTATGTATTTGAAAATAGATTATAGAAGGAAGGGTGGCTCTTCCTAGAGCACGTCGAGAGGCACCCACTGCATTCGCAAGAGCCAAATGGACTGCAGCATCATCATCATTTTCAACCCATGAAGCCGAAGATATTCTTCAGCCTTCGTTGATCTATAAGGAAGCTATTCATGTATCTTCAGTTGCAGGACGTTACCACGTCTTTTCCTAGAGGTCCCGTGGATGGCTCGGTTCTACACCGATATTCGAGTCATGTGGCTCGAAAGATATGGGATAGAGAGGTATGTTTCTCAAGGTTAATAAATTTGAATTAAATGTTCTGCTTTGGTTTTAGCTATAGGAAGTTTTACTTGTTGTTAACCATTTATTAATTTTGCATGTATGAGCGTGAAATATTGAAGTGTATTAATCACTTTAACAAGCTGAGAAGTTGGGATGTCGTGGAGGATTGGTTTCTCAGGAGCGTTTGTTTCCATATGCTCATGGAGGATAGCGGTATTTATCTATTGTGCACGAATTCTTATCGACACATGGATAAGTCATTGGTCGCTACTTTTGTTGAGCGGTGGCATCCGGAGACCAACACGTTTCACATGCCGTGGGGTGAGATGACTATCACACTTGATGACGTGGTATGCATCCTAGACATCCCTATGACTGGCAAGCTCATGGCATATCATTCTAGCCAGCATATTGCAGATCGTGGTGCAACCTCCTTGCTTGATGTAGTTAGTTGTTGAGTTTTTGGGTATTAGTATCGAGGAGGCTCGTGCGGAGTTAGGCGTGAAGAGCGGGCCGTATGTGAGGTTGCATTGGTTACGAAGGTTCAATAACTTCTCAAGGGAGGATGAACTGGAATGGATCATGTGTTGTTTTAGGGCTTACATGTTATTTTTGTTAGGGTGTGTTATATTTTCAGACAAGACAGAGATTAGAGTTTCAGTACTTGTTCTACCTTGCTTGCCTAGGACAAAGGAGATTAGAGGGTACGCATGGGGAGCAGTTGCCTTGGCTTATCTCTATAACCATCTCGAAGCAACAGTTGACTTTGAGTGCTGACAGATTTCCGGATGTCTATCGCTGCTCCATGCTTGGATTTATGAGAGGTTTCCTACTCTTAAAGCCAAGCATGACGTGAGGAATATTGTCGAGAGGCCTCGAGTTTGTGTGTGGCTTGTTGAGAGGGACTCATCCGATTCAGGCACTCTCGAGCTTTTGATTATCATTCGAGAGCATCTGGAAACTCTATCTACCAGTGAGGTACATTCGGTATTTAAATATGTGACTTTATTAATTTGCCAAAGAATTCTGCAATGTCGAACGGTAATTATCTTGTTGATCTTTGTTTGGTTTTCTTTGTTCTAGGTGCTTGGGATCACTACGAGAACGTTAGGGTACATCACCAGTTCTAGGTGATTTCCATGTTCGTCGACACACTACTTTATATGGAGTAGTTCGAGATTTATTGTCCAGATCCGGTTCTCCGACAATTTGGCACTGTCAAAGGATCCCTAAAGATGTTGACGGCATTGTTCCCCCATTCACAAGAGGAACCCGAGTAGGTGTTGATTGGATGGAATATATATGACGTTGATAGAGCACGGGGAGATAGGAGCGACACCTAGTGCCCACACATGGCCGACTCGAATAGGGACATGACGTAAGCCCTGATTATATAGATTGGTATCGCATGATCTCTCATGTATTTGTTCAGCCACCATCTAGGAGGTCTGATTATGCAGGTTCTACTACCAACCGTGGGGATCTGTACAGCCTCGACACTGATAGGGCCTATTGGATGGAGTTGCTACGATTTGCTCGTGATACACAGCATAGCCCTCGGTATTACAAAGCTCAAGATCAGGCTTCGACGTTAGCTCGCCTTCACAAGTTTGGAGTGGCTCTCGATCACATATCGGATCCTGATTTCGTTTATCAAGCCGATGATGGGATTGATATCCAGCATACCTACCAGCGACTTATAAGATGATCGATATCTTATGTACTCGTATATGTGTATTCGGATTATGTACTGGAATATAATATTCCATATGACATGATATTATTCTATATGAAATGATATTGAGATCAAATTAGTTTAATTCATGTGTAGTTAGGTTTCTTGAAGTTCGTAGCTTACCCTATATGCCGAGCGATGTACTTATATTTGTGGAACGATGTAAAATGCTGTGGAATGTGAATTTCAATTTCTTGTCCGATATAGAATTCAAATAGTAGTTGTTTATTTTTGTCCATTGGTGAGATCTTATTAATCAAAATGTCTTACTAGTGCTTCGATGCTAAAAAAGCTTTAGTGACAGAGGAAGCAAAAAACATCATAACATCGAAAAGCTCGGGTAGCAAAAATGAAGTCGGGAATTGACAGGCTGGCTGAGGGTGATCGGCCAGCCCAAGGTTTCCAACCTCCCTTAAGACTGGTCAGCTTAACCTCGCTGACTTAATTCTCAATTTCATTTTTTACTTTAAGTAGATTTGAAATCTTATAACGTTTTCGCTTTTTCGGTCACTATTTGAGTTCTTTTAACATCAAAGCACTAGTACGACATTATGTGAGCTACGAACAACTTTCATTTCAACAGGTTTTATGGTTTCAAAAAAATTTAAATTAACATACAAATGAGTTAATATGTAAATGAGTTAAAAACTAGTAGTACAAATGTCCATTACGATGTAATGTAAAAAATGGAAGCTTAAAAAATACAATCTTTAATAGATTCACATTAAGACTCTTCGTCAATGTCAAATGTTTCGTTTGTCGACGTTTGGTTGAATCCTGAGAGAATACCACATGACTTTATGAGACTACTATATTGAGCAACCCATCCATCGACCTTGGCATCATGAAATTGATGTCACATGACATGGATATTCGGTATCGGTACACCAGGCTATATGAAAACCTTAACACAATGATTTCCATTTATGAATCCAAGGCATATCTCCTTCAAGAGTCTTGATCTTTGAGCAGGCCTACGAAGTGATAGACATATGTCAAAGACATAGACGAAAATAACAACACTAACATGCAGCCATAACACATCGAAATAAGCAATCCGATGGACATCAACAACAATATCCTCAATAGACACGATGCATGAATGAAGATGATCAGGCAATGCTTTAAGTAGATTCGGGTGAGCAAGTCTCGGTAAAACTTCATACTTTTTTTCTGACTTTGGTATCACATTGTTCCACCGCAAAGTTTTTCCTATATTTTCCACCCCTTTCACAGTCTAAATATACATTCGAAGTCCTTTTGGATTTCGTGCTGTTTGACCTTTTCGTTATGATGACGAATCCCAATTCTTTGCCTCTTTCTCGAACCCACGAGGTCAACGCTTGTTGGCCCATAAAAAACTGTCAAACAAAAGATAATGTTATTAAGAAGGTTATTTAAATTAAACGAAAGATTATAAAAAATATAACAAGAAGGAATACCTCATAATTTGTGAAATTGAGTTGTATAATCCATCAAAAATGGTAGTTCTTCCACCTCATCACTAGTTTTACTGGAACTAATGGTCTAAATTAAACCAGAAAATGAACAATTTTATTTAAAACATGATTACTGGAATAAGGTCGGCCATATCTTGGCTGACCACTCTTCATGGGTAGGACTAGCCGACTACTCTTCATACTGGTCCGTTAAGTCTGGCCGACTAGTATGAAGTGGTTAGCTCTGGTTCGCTGACCACATTTTTGAGCAGAGAATGAAAAAAAAAAGTCATCAATAACTAAAAATCAAGTTTTAATCTTACCCAATAACCTTCTTTTGAGTGGGATGAAGCATAATCATCTTCCATTTGAGCTTGAGGTAAAAATGTTGAAGATTTTACAATGCCCAAAGCTTGGCTACCTCCTTGAATGTGGTTTTGCAACAATGTTGGTTTGTTTTGCAGAGAGATGGTATTCATATTCAAGGGGGATTCAAGGGGTTTACTTAACAATTCAGCTTCTCATTTTTTTTTCCAAAGGTTATTACTATCTTTTTCATTTAACTCATTTTGGCAATCTCAATTTAGGGGGTGCACGTAACAAAATTGGGGGTGCATATATCCTCACCGTTGCATAAATAAAGAGCTTGTTATTCATATTTGATTTTGAAAAAAAAAATGGTTTATCAAGAGACACGACTCGAAAGAGCTGGTCTAATGTTTCAAAAGGAATTGCCCAAAGATTCTGAATAGCTTTGAGAATTTAGGGTGGTTTTATTTGTATTAGATATTTGCAAACATTATTTGAGTACACTATTAAAAAAATAATAATCTATTTAAAAGAGTTAGTTGAAAAAATCTGAATGGTGTTTTTTATTAAAAAATAAATTGTAATCCAAACACACATCTAATATAATAGATAAATTTATCTCAAATAAAATTATTATCCAAACATAACCTAAAATTTTCTTGTTTTATGCATTTACACATTTCAATAATAAATAAATCTCTAATGTTACACATTTCATCTCTTTTGAAATGTAGAGTATGTGTTTGTATAATTGCTTAAATGAATGTCTGTGCCCTTTTCTCCAC
This sequence comes from Echites panduratus, assembly GCA_035221335.1. NCBI lineage: Eukaryota > Viridiplantae > Streptophyta > Magnoliopsida > Gentianales > Apocynaceae > Echites > Echites panduratus. The sequence continues at coordinate 5,916 of JAWZTD010021989.1, forward strand.
ATTTTGAATGCACTTTTTTAAATCTATTATCTCTGAACTTAGCCTTAAGATGGGAGAATTATAATATGGAAAGAGAAAATGGCTTTTCGTGAAAACTGCATTCTTCATTTTCTATAATTATCTCAAAATATTGGCCCTTCAAAAATCACGAGGAAAGATTACATGGTAACCTTCTCCTCCTAATATGTAAGCTTATAATCAATCCTAATTTTACCTTCTTTCTATTTAAGATGGACGAATATAAAGAATAGAAAGAACAATTATTTCCACTAACAACATATACACACAAAAGGCATAGATCATCACTATATACAATAAATGTTAGATCAATGCTTAAAAGACATCTGCATTCCCTTAAGGTAAAGATTCTCAAACAAAAGAAGAAGAGAAAGAATGAAATATTATTGCACCCAACAACATAATGCATTCAAAAATAAATTCCTCTGAGAATTTTATTGAACATAAATAGGAGAAAAATGCGAACTTCTCACCCAGAAGAATCTTAGTTTCTATCAACCCCTTCACACGTGTCAATCAGCTTATACTTAGAAAAACATTGATTTGATTTCCAGGTACATAGCCAATTTGAATATCATAGATTCATACTGGTTAATTTTAGAGCCTTTAGTAAAAACTGTTCCCTTCTAAACATCCACTCTCCTGGCCCGAAAGCAAGAAATAATTGCTGTATTAGAGTAATTGGAAAGATACTAAAGAAAATGTTAAAGAAAATATTAACATGACATATAAATAAATTTATATACAAAAATATGATAGAGTGTTGTGGAGTACAATTGTTCTTGTTAAGTCTCTAACTGTCAAAGTTTTCTTTTTATAAAATAAAATAAAATTTGATTAAGTGCCATAAGGTTTTAAGTATCCCTAAAGTTTTGATTATTCTTTTAGGGTTTAGTTTTACAATATATTTTAAAAATATATTTTTTTATAAAAAGAATTTCTTTTTAGAAAAAATTAAGTTAATTGTTAAAGACTTAATTGGAGCACACCTTAAAAACTTAACTTTAGTACTCTATAATATTACTATAAATAAATAAATAAATATATATATATTTACATATGATGGAGTTCAATTTGGACTTCGAGTTACTCCAATCTTATGGTGTCTGCAAGAACAACCGGAAAATATGAATGATCATCGGAGTGGGTTGTATCCCTAAGAATTTCTCTCATGATAAAGTCAATCCTTAATTTCGGAGAGAACGAAATTTAATTGAACTATAGTTAAGATTATCCAATTGATTGTGATCTATGTGTGTAAAATGAGAGTGAATTCCCCTTCTTTAGGTGTAGTTACATTATTTGAATTGATTTCAATCTTGTGTATTCTAGCTTTGATTGTGAGAGCTTATCCTATCAATCTTTATCTTCATTTGATGGATTTTCCATGTCAGAAAGTGCTATATTCATACACTTTTTTGTAGAGTGCTGACCACAAATTTATTCTGGTCCTCAAGTGATAAACTAGAAGCTCTCAGCAGACCTTGGTCCTCCAGTGAGAGTTGTAAACCGACAGGTCCCTATCCTTAATTAATAGATTGTAGGTCTTAATTCGTTGGTCGTGGGCATAAGTTGGATTCTTCCTGAGTCTTGTTGACTTTCGTTTATAAACTTATGAGGTCTTTCCGCATTAGTAAACAAGTTGGGTTCCCTATTTTTAGATCGAGTTGTTCGGTATTTGGATCCATTTGTCCATCGCTACCTGGCTCAGCGACCTTGAAGGTCAGGGATGCTTAAAAGCCGAAACAACGTCACTTGAGATGATGCCTTTTAGTTTAAGGGCTACTTTTTTAGCAACTTATCAGCTTTGATAATGTCCTTTTAGAACTCGAAAACTGTCATTCTCTCAATATAAATAGTTTGAAATTCAAACTATTTCTAATTCTTCTAACTCTTAAACTTACCAAAATTCTTCTAACTCTTCTGCTATCCAAGAATTTCTAACGCTTTCTTTCTCCATTCTGTGAAATTTCTTCAATCTTCTTTTAACTTTCCTATTCACCAAGACATCTTTCTTTGAGTTTCTTTCCATGTTTTGTTACATTGTAAACATGTCTTCTCTTGCCAGATCTTATGATGTTGCTCATTTCAATGAAACCTTTTATCTCTCTAATGCTATTGACTTTGTGGAGGTGATGACTGGTTGTATGTTGAGGGTCGAAAAGGTTGAAGCTTAGGGGCTTACACCTAAAATTTCTTTGGAGACTTAGGGCTATTCGTATGGAGATAGAACTGGGAGAGGGTGACTTAGACGTACCTAGTCAAGATGAGTGTCCCAATGATGCTCGGGAGGGGCATATTATTCTCTATGAAGCCTATCTCAGTGGTGGAATCATCCTGCCCTTCCTTCACCTATTCTTTCTTGATATATCCTACTTCTAAGGCATTCTAATTGCTCAGTTAGTTTCAAATGCAATTAGGATGATTTCTGCTTTTATAGCGACCTATCACATATATTTTGTTCCTGTTTACCTAGAGTTGTTTAGGAGTTTCTTGAAGATTGGGGTATCATTTACCCCAGCCATGTCTGCTCTTGACTAACTCCAATTTACTTAACGACACTAACTACTTGGACCCTTCCAATCTTCTGTAGGTCCATAGAAGAGGTTTTACCTCCATGCTAGGCTCCCAGAATCTCTCCGCTGACCTTGGAATTACCTTAACTGGACCTAAGTAAAAGTTTTTCCAGCCAACTATCAATGGTAGGTTTAGAGCCCACTGAGGCTACAGATTTCCATGTAAGATCGGTGGAGTTCAAGACTTTTTACAAAGTAGGTTGCAGTGAACCTGGCTAGTGTCTTGTTTCTTAATCAAAGCAGCTTTAGGGAATCTAGAATTTACCAAACTTCCTAACCTTCATAGTGAACCTATGGTCCTATCTAAAGGTAGAAGCTTTATTTCTTTTGCACATCTCTTTTTTATGCATTACTTTCTTAGTCTATGAGAAACTAAATTTTCTTATTTTGTCTTCTTGCAACAATGTGGGAGAATTTAGCAGTCCCTACTGGAGCCCAAGAAAAGCCAGAAAGGAAATTTTCTAAGCAACAAACTGCAATAGCACCTACAACTCTTGTTATTGCATCTGCCATTGCTTCAAGACCTCTCCAAGAGATATGTTCCAAGAGAGTACAGGTTGCCACTAGGCTGAAAGTGGTATCAAAGAGAGCTCGAGAGGAGCAAAATAACTCCTAACGAGCATCAAAGGTCATGGTGGCTTCTCCGAAACCGTCGCCTACCTTAGGATCTTCCTCAATCTCCTTCTACATAAAAGGCATCAGCGACCTTCACCAAACGAGGGCCAGTCAAAGCAAATAAGGGCTGAAATGCTACTTTGTGCATGTGAGGACCTAGTAGTCAACATCAAGAAGTTAGGGAAGGAGTTCCTTAATACTCAAACTATGTAGGAGTTCCAAAGGTGGGTCCCTGATATGACCCAGGAGACCTCTGACTCCCTGTTCTAATGGCTACATGTCTAGACCTTTGCTCTGGAATTCACTTCTCTCGTGGACAATGATAAGCTAGAAACTTTATGATGAGGAGCTCAGCAAACACCTAGCAACATTTCACTATCTGTAAATATCTCGTGAACTTTCATGCATCTTAGTCGATCAATATGTGATTTTTGTAACTTTTTGACTCTTCCCATCTTTCGTTTGCCCATGTACAGTCATGTCCTGCTAGGAGAACAACTAAGGAGAAATCTTGCCAAGCAAGAAAAGAACCGAGATCTCACCCAATGATTGAGAGCCTCTAAGAGACCATTCACAAAAAGGACCAAGAAATTACCCTGCATCGACCCCACGAAGAAGCTTGAGGAGAGCTAAGAGTAATGACCTGCTCCAAAGGACTATTGATCAGCTCCAAACTAAGTCCCAATAACTAGCTGAGAGTAACAATGCTGGTAAAAAAATCATATCTTATACTAAGGTTTTGGAGAAGAAAGAGGAGATCTTTCAATCTAGTATTGCAAACATGACCAGAGCTCTTGTGGAAATGAAGGTTGTAAATGAGCTCTGAGACGAAGAAAACCAGGCTTTGAAGGTCTTATTGGGGAAGATGGAGACTTTAACGAGTCGAAACTCTTGTCTTCCCCAGACTTCTACAGTTATATGGAGCGACTTCTTCAACCAGTTGCTATCTCCATGTATGTCGAGGACTTTCGCTGAATCTATGAGCTTAATCCTAGGCTAAAACTTGACCCGGAGATGCATGCTGGCTGATACCATTAGGAGCTGGTTCAATCTTCCCTCTCCTGGCACTAAGACAAATAAGAGGGTTCTAGGTATGAGGTCGCTATTACCATTGCTATTGAAGAGACTTAAATTCCATAACCGAGCAAGTTACAACTAGAGAATTGGCCCCAACTGCTAATAAGGTCGCAACTACTGTGGAGGTTGAGCCTATCCCAACCAACTTTGAGCTCTTTGTTGATCAAGATGCTGAGTTGAGCTTGCAGATAATTTTATCACAACTCACATAGGATCGATGTACCGGGTCACTTTCCCTGACTTGACTTTTGATGAGTTTTTTTGGGACTTCTATGCCATTTGTGTAGGTCCTAGTCACAAATAAGGATCCAAGCTCTTCTAATGTAGTTTTGCATATTGTACCTCCTGCTCCTGAGTCTACCGAAGTTGTTGATCTCGCTGGGGAGGAAGCTGGACAGTAGTTTTGAAGATGCTTTAAAAGGTCTCTCTCTCTCTATTTGCATGATGTACATTTACAATGCTCTTTTGAGTTTTTCTTTTACATGTCTTGTGTTGTGTTTTCTTCCTTTCTCTAGCTATGCCAGCAAAAGAGGTCTTGCACAAGACTTGAACTAATCTCTATATAAAATAGTACACGTTGACCTCTTACATGAGTTTAGAAGAACACTTAAATCTTGAAGAGTAAATGTAGATAGGAAAATTTTAACCGTAAAACTTTTTCGAATGACAAACATTCCAAGGTCTTAGTAATTGTATATTTTCAAGATTTGCAAGTTTGTAACTTCCTCCTTTATGGACTTTTTGAACAATATCAGGACTTTCCCAACTTTCTAGTAATTTGGACAGTTGGCCTTGCTTGCCTACTCTTGAGCTTTTAAGGACCATATCTAATACTGCAAATCTTCTCTTTCACTTTCTTGTTAAAAAAACTCATTACTTGCCTCTTATATCTCATATTAACATCCAAAGCATTGCTTATGGTTCCCCCTCCTTCAAGACTGAATTATATCGTAAAGTCTTCATACCAATTTTCCATGGGAGCACAACCTCTGAACCAAAACATAGGCTAGAAAGAATCTCTCATGTAGCTTTTTTGGTTGTAGTTCTATTTGCCTAAAATATGCTTGGAATTTCTTCTAGCCAAGAGGTAATACGGCCTTCTTTTTCCAATTCTGTCAATCTTTTCTTCAAACCTTCCATAATTATCCTATTTGTGACCTCTGCAAAGTTAGTCTCTGTTTAATCCCTAAGCTTTCACGAAAGGTCTTGACTGGATCTGATGTAAATTGCCTCCTATGATCTAAAATAATAGCTTTTGTCACCCAAATCTGTACATAATATTAGTCCACACAAAAGATTACACCTTCTGTGAAGTTATAATAGACATGGATTTTGCTTCAACCCATCTAGTGAAGTATTCCACAGTCACTCTCAGAAATCATACTCCACTAATTAATTTTTATAAAATTGTCCTAGAATATCTATTCTGCAAGTGCCAAAAATAACTGAGGTATTTATATATTGATACCTCTTTGGTGGGACTTGTGACCTATTTCCATCTAGTTGACAACTTTCACATTTTTTGAATAAACTTTTTTATATCTGATACCATAAAAGGCCAATAATATCCTATTTTGAGAATTTTCTTAGCCATTGTCTTAGCATCGAAGTGTGACCCACATATTCTTTTATAAATCTCCTCAATGACATACTTGGCTTCTACTTTTCCTAGGCATTTGAGTAATGGCCAAGTATATGACTGTTGGTAGACCTCATCATTCCTTGTAAGGACTTAATGAGGTGCCCATCTCCTGAGTTTTTGAGCTTCTTTGATGTCTTCTGGGAGCTCTCCATCCTTGATGTAATTGTATAAAGGGTATCTCCAATTTGCTTGGTCTTCAATAGCAAAACTTTCCTATTGATTTATGGTTGGGGAGATTGCTTGTTCAATTAGGGGTGCTCCTTTGGTTCCTTCAAGTTCTTGGTAGACTTTAGATAAATGTTAGCCTCAACATTTTGTTCTCTGGGGATCTGTTCAACTATAAATTGCTCTAGCTTAGAGATAAATTTCTTCACTTGCTTGAGATACTACACCATGTTGCCTTCTTTAGCCTTATAAGATCCAGCGGCCTAGCTGGCCACAACTTGTGAATCCACTTCACAAGTAATTTTCCCACTAGTACAACTTGGACCAACTTTAAACCTGCTAACAATGCCCCATATTTTAACTCATTATTTGAGGGTGGGAAGTTATAGTTAACAACATAAAGGATTCTCACACCTTCAAGGTTGATTAGCATTATTCTAGCACTTGCATTGTCTTTTTCAGTTGAGCCATCCATGTACATGATCCACACATCTAACTTCTAAGCCTTTGTGAAGTCCATCAGTGCTCTAGCTCATTCTTCTACAAAGTCTGAAAGAGCTTGAGCTTTGATTGTCTTTTTAGGCTTAAAATCAAATTGATATCCAGAAAGCTCTGAAGCCCATTTCATTGTTCTTCCTGACAACTTTGGCTTGACTAGTGCCTATCTTAATGGTAGGTTTGTCAGGATTTTTATCGGATATGCGTGCAAATAATTTTAAAGTTTCCTTGATATGATAATAATGAGGTACAAAAACTTCCAGAGGTCCAAATACCTAATTTCAGGACCTTTTAACAAGCAACTTACATAATAGACTGGAAATTGAAAACTTGATCTTTCTACTAGGAGTACAAAGCTGACAGCTTTGTTAGTGGCTATGAAATACATCAAGAATTCCTCTCCAAGCTTTGAGAAACAAATTTTGGAGGTTTCTCCATCAATTCTTTCAGCTTTATGAAAACTGATTGGCAATCTTTTGTCCACTAGAAGCCCGTTGGCTTTTTTAGCACATTGTAGAATTTAGCTCCCTTTCAACCATTTTATTGATAAAAATGCTTAGAGCTAAGAGGTTCCGTGTCGAGGACAGATTTTAGTTTATCTAGATTTGCATCAATTTCTCTTTCCGAGATCATGAAGCCTAAGAATTTTCCATCTGATACTTCAAAAGTGTACTTTTCAAGTTTAGCTTCATATGTGTAGCCTTCATTGTCTGGAAGGTTTCTTTGATGTCTTCAATGAAATCCTTTAAATTCTTTGATTTGACGAATATGTCGTCCATATAGACTTCAATATTCCTTCCCAATTAAGCTTTAAAGATTTTATGCATTGCTTTCTAAAACTCTACTCCAACATTCTTCAGTCCAAATTTAATTTTGGTGTAAAAATAAATCTCGACTTTTGTTACAAATTAAGTCTTCTCTATGTCCTTAATGCCATTGGGATTTGATGATATCCCTTGTAAATTTCCAGAAAATATAACCATTGATATCCTCTGATAGTATTTGTCGGGTGTGGAAAATCCACACACATTCTGCACATCCCATCCTTCTTTGATACTACCACAAGGTTGGCTAACGATTCAAGGTATAGGACTTCTCTCATGATACCTGCATCGAGATGAGATTAGACTTCTCAAGCTATGACTTCATTTCTTTCTTGGGTAAAGGTCCGCTTATTTTGATTCACATGTTTGACCCAACTCTGTTTTTTTTTGCAATACTCCTATCAATTCCTTCAAGATTTGTTGGCTTCTTGGCAAAAACCTTCAGATGATCCTATAGGGAGTCTACAAGTTTCCCCTTGACCGTGGAAGAAAGTGACTCTCCAATTTTGATCCCCTTATCACTGAATTCTTGATTCAAGTAATTTCTTCCAACTACTTTAATCTTGGTCCTCTCATCTTCTTGAGATAGGTTAGAGAACTCAAAGTCTTATCTATGTCACTTTCATTCAAGTGTCTTCTTTCACCAGATAGCACTCCTATGCACATCTGCCTGTCACCTTTCAGAGTGATCCACTCCCGACTGACTTGAATTCTTATACAGTAGTGTACAAGAAGATTTTTGCTTGCAAGTCCATCATCCATTTTCTTCCAACAATTGCATTGTAGGCTCCAGAAGCATAAACAACAAGCCAATCCTTGGTTTCTGTCACTCATTTGCCATCGACATTAACTGAAATTGGAACTTTGAGGATTCCTTCATCATAGGTCATGGAGCCACTAAAGCTCTTGAGAGTTATGTCAGACTTTAATAATAAGCTGTTGTCTAGTTGTATCTGATTAAATGCTTTCTTATACAAGACATTGACTGCACTTAATGTTTGTAAGAATCTTCTGGACCAAGAAATCTCTTATCTACAAAAATATTGTCAATGAATCCACATCTGCACCTCATGCTCTCTTGGATCTTCTTTTGATGGCATTGTTCTCTTTAATTAGGGGTCTTTAGGGGTGTTCTGAAGGTTGTTGATTAGCTGGACCTCCTACTCTTGCAAGGAACTCTTGTAATTAACCTTCTTTAATTAATATTTTGATCTCTCTTTTGAGATCAAAGCAGTCCTGTGATACTGAAAAAATTTGTTTATGTCTCTTTTAGCAACTAGGCATTTGTGAGGTCTTAGATTATTTAGAATTGCTTTTTTCTCCATGGCTATCAAGGCTTTTGCGAAAGAGAGCATCGATAGGGTAGTCACAAGCTTTGGGACCATCTTTTTCTTCTTCTCCGAGGTCCTCCTTTTGCACGGAGGTCTCTCTTGTCTCTTTTGTTTGAAGGCTTTTGGTGTAGCCTTCGACTCCTTTGATTTATCTGTTCGAGGTGTGAATCCATGCATTTTCTTCTTGAAAATTGTCTTCTCTACCTTTACCAACCTTTCTAGAAGATTTTGTAATTATCTTAAGGCTGTAACCTCCTTCTCTACCAATCTCAGAGCTACCCCATAGCAATCATTGATTGAATACCATGATGTTTATGGCGTCATTCTTCTGCTCTATTTCAACAGTCTCATAACTGAAGTGGTTGTAATAACTAATGGTACTTTCACCGACCTTTTGCTTGATAGTGAAAAGGTGATTGATGTCCTTTTCACATATTTTGCAGCTCTGATAATTCTTCAAAAACTATTCCTTTAGTCAATTCCAACTCGAGATACTTGTTGTTTTGAGGCTCTTAAGCCATGATTGGGTCTTCTTAATTAAGGTGAAGCAAAAAGCTTTGCACTTTACATGATCTAGATACTCAAACATCTCCATATTTGACACATACTCATCTATGTAAAGTTGTGGCTCTATTATGCCATCATATTTCCAGTGACCTATGAAGGTTTAAAATCTAAAGGCATATTCTTGAGCTTGATGCTATCCACGAAAGGAGATTACTCAATGAGGGCTACTTCGTTTTAAGGTTTAGGTCCTTGTGAGGGGTACTTTGCTTTATGGTTTAGGTTCTTCTACCTCGTCAAGGTTGATGAGTGGTGGATTTTTCTTTGCATGTTTTGGTGCTACTCCCAAATATTTACTTGTAGTCTGTTGAACCAAGTCAAACCTTCAAGGATCTCCCTCCTCATTTAATTATATAACTTGTTCCATTCTTTGCCACCGTGTCCTGGAGATGGCTACTCTATTCAATTTATCTCTGAGATATTACTCTTTTCCATTTCTTAGAGTAGCTCTAAGATGGGTATTTGGAAGATTTCTTCTTTCAATTCTTTCATCTGGTAATTGATTACCAAGAGCCAATCTGTTTCAAGCCTCTTGTCTTTGCAGTACATTTTCCTGAGTCCTTCCTCCAGGGTGTTGGCCTTCTCTTGACCTGTGTGATGTAGATTATCTTTTACCCTTTCCAACTTAGCGTTCCAGGGCTTCTGAAAATCTTTGACCTTCCTGGCGGGATTGTGTTGGATTTCGTCTTGTTGAAACAAAATCTCTTCTTCTAGAGAAATTCTCTAGTACTATTACCATCTTTTAAAATGGTTAACTTGGAACTGTTACACGACCCTGTGGAACCCATGGATTCCCTGATGCTAGATTCCCAGAAGTGTTTCTTCCATGATCTATTTCAACAAGTCTCTTGGAAGGTCTCGAACAGGTAGGTTCAGGAATCTGTGCTAATGCTGGAATAGCTTTTCCGACATTATTCTGATCTGTTGTTCCTTCTGAAGGAACTTCTTGGATTGTTTCTTCAATAAGTAGATTTGTTCTAATTGGTCGATCATGTCTTGTTGGTTGTTCTCCTGCCAAAACAATATTTTTTTTTTTACGGCTGCACCAAGAACAACCAAAAATTATGAATGATCACTAGAGTGTTTTGTATCATTGAGGATAACTCCAATGATAAAGTCAGTCTTTAATTGAACTATAGTTAAGATTGTCCAATTGATTGTGATCCATGTGTGTAAAAGGAGATAAAATCTAGTTTCTTAGGTGTAGTTAATTTATTTGAGTTGATCTCAATCTCTTGTATTCTAGATTTGATTGTGAGAGCATATTCCTTCAATCTTTATCCTGATTTGATGGAGTTTCCTTGTGAGAACGCTTTATATTCATACACGTTTCTATAGAGAGATGACCATGACCTTATTTTGGTCCTCAAGTGATAAACCAGGAGCTCTCAGTAGCTCTCTAACGACCTTGGTCCTCCAGTGAGAGTCACAACCTGCAATAGGTTGCTATCCCTGATTAACAGGTAGTAGTCATGGGCAAAAGCTGGACTCTTGCAGAGTCTCATTGATTTTCGTTTATAGACTTGGGAGGTTTTGACCTATTAGTGAACGTGTCAGGTTTTGATTTTCTGGTTGTTAAGTATTTGGATTAGTTCTTCAGGTCATGTATATTTGCTCATCTATATATATATATATATATATATAATTATTTGTCCACATGTAATTCCTCTAAGCGTGAAAAACAATGATTTTCAGAGGCATTCCATTCTTCAATGTCCAGACCAAACAATTAAATTGTCCATTAGTCATTCAACATATTGATCCCACAAAGACTAATTTTGATTATTTATTTTTAAAAATTTCTCTCAATTTTATTTTAAAAATTAAGAAATTGGACTTTTAGTCAATTTTACAATTTAATCCTTATCCTTTTTTTGTCATGTTGATTCTTAAACAAATTATGATTAGATAACTTGATCTTTCTAATCATATCTTTTAGAAAAAAAATCAAATCAACGTTTGACTTGATAAAACTAGCAAGGGCAAATTCGATACTACACTATTCCAAATAGTTAGATAATGGTATTAATTGAAGACCAACATGGTAAAAAAAAAAAAAGTTCAAGACCAAAAAGTAAAATTGATCAAAGATTAATTTCTAAAATATCCAATTACCCTAATTTGAAATTTTATTGTGATTAACTCTTGAATATCTTTATATATTAAAGATATAGAAAAGAATAAATGTAAAAAGAAGTTGCAAAAAAATTTCTAAACTTTTTTTAACTTTCGAGATTAAACGGGACTCCATTTATTTATTTATTTATTATTATTATTAATTCATTAATTTATGAAGGTTTAAAAAGGTTCAATATTTATTTTTTAAAAAATATTAAATTAAAAATTTTAAATATACTAAAATATATAAAATATTAGCGATTAATATATTGTGATTTCAAAAATATAATCATTCTATTAAATATTTAAGAAATTATAGCAAAAAAAATCCAAAAAAGTGTTTTTTAATCCAAACATATTTTAATTTTGAAAAACACTTATAAATTACTCTACTCAAATGCAAAACACTTAACTTAAAAAAAAAAAAACACTTCTATCAAAAAATAATTATTAAAATTTTTTTAATAAGATCATCCATACATAGCCTTGTTTTGAAGAGTAATTATAAATTAAACACTCAAATACAAAACAACTTAACTTAAGAAAAAAATACATTTTTTATAAGTCCATCTACTTAACAGACCCTAAATCAAACTTAAGTTTTAAAATTAATTTCTAATAGCACTAGGGTTGATGTCCCAAACAGTAACAAGAAAGGCAGGTTTGAGCAATTTATGATAAAAATGACTTCATTTTCAATTTACATTT
>JAWZTD010022018.1:0-18041 GCA_035221335.1 Echites panduratus
CTACAAACAAAAATAATATACATGAAAGTAAAATATTTCTTAATTAGCATAATTAAGCTAAGTTACTTAAATTAATGACATAAAAAGAGACATAAACTTAGGTTACATATGCACAAATCAGAGACATCCTTAATGAAAAAATTCTGAACCGATATGATCAACTTGAACAAACAACAAGTAGCCACATAGAAATCCCAGCAAGCAGAGGAAGAAAAGAACCTCGTGCTAGTCCTGAAGAGGTGGAGAGCCTTGATTCACAAAATGGGAAAGACCTCGCAGAACGATCACAATTTGTGGATGCAATTAGGCTGAAGAAAATGCTCCCTGGATTCAAACCTCCTCAAATTGCCACAAAATATGATTAGATAATAGAGCCTTAGCTCCACATAGATGAGTATGTCTCATACATGGAAATGTTTGAATATCCAGATCTTGCAAAGTACAAAAGGTTTTGTTTCACCCTAACCAAGATAGCTTAATCTTGGTTCAAGGGAATATTAGCAGCAAGCATCTCGGGTTGGAACCAATTCAAAAATCAATTTCCAAAAAATTATCAAAGTAACAAGAGGTGCACCAATCACTTCTTCACTGTTAAACAGAAAGCTGGTGAAAGTATGAGAAGCTATTATAGTAGATTCAATAATGAGGCTGTATAGATTGAGTAGAAGAATGTTGCCATATTCATAACTGCCTTCAAACAAGGATTGCTATTGGGGTATGTTGCATTAATGCTCACGGAGGAGGAGTTTACCAATAAAAAATAGTTACAAACACTTTTAGAGAGGTTGATAAAAGCAAAGGAAACAGTAATTCAAAAGAAAATCCCTGGTTTTTCACCCTCCTTATAAGAGCTAGTAGGGGCAAAATCTCAACAGAAAAGTACTTCTTGAAAGAGAGATAGAAGAGACCTTCCCCCAAAAGGAGGACTGCCAGACAAGAAGAAGACCTTTCCAAACCATGTAATTCCACCATTAACAACCTCGAGAGTAGAAATTTTTGTGGCAATAGAAAGGAAGGGAGCCTCTATGACCTCTCAAATCCTCAGTAGCAAAATTGACATTAACAAGTTCTGCCAGTACCAAAGATATTATAGTCATCTCACTGAGGATTGTTTCGACCTCAAGAGGGAGATTGAGAGGTTAATCAAGGAAGGCCTTTTGCTAGAGTTCCTAGCACAAGCAAGAGCACCAATCGATCAGAGATCTCAAGAACAACCTCAAAGAGAGCATGACTTGTAATCGAAAGGAGATCTAAGATAGCACGAGGTGTAGATATGGACCCCTTGACCATCTCTCTACAATTAGGAGATTTCCTGGTCTGGAAGATTTTGGTTGACATCGGAAGTGCATTGAATGGTCTATATAAGATGGCATTAGACCAAATATAGTTTGATAGAAATTTACTAATGCAAACAGACACGGCTTTCACGACCTTTAATGTTTCCACGACCTATGCAAAAGGGGTCTTGTCAATTAGTGTTGGGGAAAAGGAATTACTGAAGTAATGGTCTTGTTGGTGGTCGACACTCTAGGGACCTATAATTCCAGCCTAGGCGGGAAAGGGGTCATGGACCTACAAATAGAGATCTCACTCACAGAGTATTGCATGAAAATTAAAAGAGGTCAAGCCTTGATTACCCTTAACGGAAACAAACAAATAGCATCTGAATGCTATTTTATGGAAGCAGATGCCTATACTGAGATCCATCCAAAAGAAAAAATATCAGTAGACTTGATCGACTTCCCCAAGGATGATGAAAAGTCAAGGATTAAAGCCACACTTAAGGGAGAAAAGGTACACCTAAACCCAGAATTCCCAGAGAAAGGGATTAAGATAGCAGACTCTTTCTAATCCAAGATCAAAGGGAAGCTCATGGACATTCTAAGAGAGAATTAGAAAGTCTTTGCTTGGAAACCAATAGATCTTGAAGGAATTGACAGAAGCATAGTAAAACATATAGTTGGTTTGAGATCTGGTGTGAAACCAGTGAAGTAGAAAAAGTGAACTTTCGCTCCTAAAAGAAACTTGGTAATAACTCGAGAAATCCAAGTTTCTTTTGAAGCAGGAATCCTAAAAGAAGTTTTGTACCCTGAGTGGTTAGTCAATCCAGTTGTTGTGCCAAAGAAAGAAGGAATATGCAGAATGCGTGTGGACTTCATGACCTTAAACAAATACTACTAGAAGACTTGTACCCACTACTAGATATCAATGGCTCTGTTTTTCAGATACATACAAAGGATACCACTAGATACCAATGGCTTAGGAAGATAGGGAAGCGACCTCCTTCATCATTATGGTTGGGACCTATTGTTACCATAAAATGTCATTTGGTTGAAGAACGCTGGGGCAGAATTTCAATGGGCAATGCACAAAATTTCTAAAGAACAGCTTGGAAAGAACATAAAGTATATGTAGATGATATAGTTATCAAATCCAGACTTTAGAAGTCATTGAAGACATTCAAGAGACCATCCAAGCATTGAAGTCTGCTCTTATGAGGGTGAATCCAGAAAAGTGCACTTTCCAAGTGTTAGAAGGAAAACTCCTTTGATTCATGATTACAGAAAGAGGAGCTGATGCAAATCCCGACAAAATCAAATCACTACTAGACATCGAAGCTCCTCAAAATATCAAGGAAGTACAAAGTCCAACAGGGAAGAAGGAACCTTAGAATTGTTTCATTAGCAAAAATAGCGAACAAGGGATCCAAATTCTATGATATCTTTAAAAAGCCAGTACGATTTCAATGGACAGAAGAATGCCAGATAGCTTTTTCAAAATTGAAAGAGTCCCTGGGGAAACCACCTAAATTGTATCTCCAAGGGTCAGAGAAGAGCTTTTGATGTACCTCACGGATATTGATAAAGTTGTCAGCTCTGTGATTATAGTAGAAAGGTCAAGATGCTAATTCATAGTCTACTATATAAGTAGACTCTTGAGAGGTCTAGAGATTCGATATCCAGACCTTGAGAAATTTTGTATTTGATCGTCATAACATCAAGAAAGTTTAGACCCCATTTCGAAGCTCATCCCATATACGTCTTAATGAACTTACCGTTAAGATAAAAGTTAGCAAAGCCAAAGCTCACTGGAAGTACCATGAAAAAGGTCGTAGAACTTTTTGGATATCAGATAGATTTTGAACCTTGAAAAGCTATTAAAGCACAAGCGCTCTCAAACTTTATTAAGGTATGTACGAGAACATCCATAGATCTCAAGAGGGTAAAAGAAGAAGACATCTGGATCATGTACATAGATGGATCAACAGACAGGGACATAGCAGGAGCAGGAATCGTATTGATAAGTATAGAAGGAATAAAAATTCCATGTGTAGTGAGATAAAGCTTCCCAATATCAAATAACGAGTTAGAATATGAGGCCATATATCATGTACATAGATGGATCAAAGGTCTTCAAAGACCTCGAAGGAACAAAAGGAGAGCTTCTAGTTGAATGCTTGGATCAACAATCTATCTCTCTCGAAGCGAGTTTAGTCATTGAAGATCAATCAGACTGGAGGTATCATTTATATAGATATCTCAAACATGGAGAGCTCCTAGAAAACAACAAGGAAGCCAGTAAAATAAAAATGGGCTCTGAGATATGTGTGCATTGGAAGCGATAAATTCTATCAAAGGTCATACACATAGCCACCACTTAAATGTCTGGGAACTAAAGCACAATATGCGATCGAAGAAACTTGCAAAGGGATATGCGAATCCCACATTGGTACTAAAACAATTTCAAAGCAGATCCTCATTACAAGATATTATTGGCCCACTATGGTGACAGACATAGAAGAGGTCATTAAGAAATGTGAAAGCTGTCAATTACACTGAAACAAATAGCACAGACCTCCTGAGAGATATCACTCAATAAGTGCCTCTATTCCTTTCAACATTTAGGGAATAAACCTGTTAGGTCCAGTTTCAGAAGGGAAAGGAGGTGTACAATTCTTAATCGTGGTAGTTGAATTCTTCACCAGGTGGGTCGAAGTAGAACTCGTGGCTATAATAACCTCACAGAAAATACACTCATCTATGTGGAGAAACATAATACGCAGATTTGGGATTCCACAAGCTATAATCTCAGACAATGGCAGACAGTTTGTTGGAAAGCCTTTCAAAGATTTCTGTAAGAGCCTGGGTATTGAACAAAGACTGACATCAGTAGCTCATCCATAGGCAAATAGTCTAGCAGAAGTCACAAATATCACCATTCTAGAAGGTCTCAAGAAAATGTTAACAGATTTGGAGAAGGAAGTTCGAAAGACCTCATGGCTTGAAGAAGTTCGCAACATACTTTGAGATGGAGGCCAAGCAGCCTTAATTGAAACTTGGACGTTTGCTTACAAGGATAATACATTTCAAGACTTGAAGATTTGAGGACAAATCTTTTCAAAGAAATCGGGAATGATGAAGTCCAAGGAAGGATTGAAGCTTATGAACATAAACATTTCAAGTTTGAAGAAGGCATAGAGAATTGAAGTTCAACAATGAAGAACAACTTGTTCAGGTTGCCTTATTTGAAGAAACTATTCTTGAGAATAATGTTGATTCAAGTAAGTATTTTAATGTCATCAAGGACCAAAACTTTAGCAAAGTTAAAGAGGGATTCTATGGCGTAGAACATGATTATAAAAGTCTTGGAAGAGTCCTTGGAGAAGCATCAAAGTTGTTTTGAATTAAGCCATAGAAGACATGTGGAAAAGAAAAGAACCAAAATGGAAGTCTTCCAATGCTATTTCGGCCCTGACATATTGGTTTCCTTCTTAGGCATGTTTTGTCCTTCCCCAAGCAGAGTTTTGGGATGAATTCCAACCATATCCAGAGCAGACCGACGCTATGTCTGGTTTTGCAAGAAGTGCTGGATGCACTGCCTCCAGACTGCCCTACTTTGTGTTTTTAAGTGTTTTCTTGGTCAATTTGGTTTATAATTAAAGGCTTTTCTGAATTTTACATCCTAATTATGAATTATCTAGGGTTTTATTAGTCTTTTTTCTATAAGTACTTCCTTATTATGTAATCTAAACGTTACAACTCTTTTATGAACCAAAATAAATTTTCCCTATGAGAGTAAGACATGGAAGATCAAATTGATCTTTTGGTTCGGGTTTCTTCATGAACTAACTAGGCTTCTTGAGAAACTTCCTTGAGGCATTCTTCACTTTGGTTTAGGGTCTAGAATTGTCTTTAAATTCATTAGATTTTTTTACGATAATCATTTTCGAAGGTCAATCTAATCACTAAACTTGAACTATTTAATGAAAATCTAGGGAACTTACTTTGTGATAGAATCCAAGGGATTGAGCCATTGATATGAGAAACTTCAATTCCAATGAATCACAACATTTTGGTATCAGAGCTTCAGCTTTCATCAAGAGGTTTCATCAATAAACAAGGGCTGATTAAATTGTGTGTGGTCTTTGCGAGTGCTTCTTCTACTTCTATACAAAAAGAAAACTACAAAAAAAAAAAAAAAGAAAGATCAAAGGAAGAAAAACATAGCATGAAAAAAATTCTAAAAAAAAAGGTGAAAAGGAAATTCAAAGATCGATTGAAAATTGTTGAGATCTTGCTTGATTTGATCAAATGAATGTTAGAAGAAGATTGTGGTGGAAAATTGAAGTTAATTTGACATTGTTTGAACCTAAATTGAAGACATATGATTGGGAAGTGTTGAATTGACACTGCAAAGAAATTTTTTTTATCACAAAATCTTTGACCTCATGGTGCATGATAAAATGCTTTTTATCAAAATTCTTTGAATCATTAAAGTATTTGCTCGAACTTTTTTGATTGAGATTATTCTTGGCATTCTATACTCTTCGATTCCACTATTGGTTGCTTAAACTAGTTGATTGAGTTTGTGGACACTTTTTGCATTCTTGCTTGGGTGGATTGCAAAGCTTCAATAGAGTTGATTAAGAACCCATTAGAAAGTTCAAAGAGAGGAAAAATGCTGAGTGAGGACAGATGATTTGAGTGAGTAAAAGCCTTTTTAGAGAGACATACACGAGTTAAAAGGTGAGGTTATATACAATAGTCCTATTTTCTTGTTTGTTTAATATTTTGAAGGTGAAACATGTCATGAACATTATCTCAAGTTGAGTGTGCCATACTTTTGGAGAGACTAGATCAATTGTCCAACAACATGATGAATTTGAACTCAAAGATTGGTAGCTTAGAAAGAACGGTTGAAGAGCATCAATCTAAACCTCCTAGAACACATGTGCAACAAGGAGGAAGGAGAGGTGAATGTCAACCTAATTTTTCTAAGAAGTATCCAAGAAAAGACATTGAAAGGAGAAATTAACAAAGAAGTCTACCAAGAAGAATAATTTAGTATTAAAAGTACAATGATGAAGACTATTATGACTATGAAGTTGAAAGACACCCATGGAGGAAAAGAAGTGATAAAGATTCTTATTCTTACTACGATAAAAAGGGGAACCTTTGAGGCATGGGAGCTATGGGTGAAAGACCATCCCAATGGGAGAAGGAAAGCTTATTGTCCAATGAAGGAAGTTCATACTGGAAATCTTATGGCAACACAAGTTATGATACGTCTTCATAAACTAAAGTGCAAAGTGTTATGACAAAAAGGAGGATTCTAAGGCCAAGTAGCAAGAAGTTGAAGCCAAGCTAGATGACATGAGCAAGACATTACTGCAAGAAGTTGTGAACAGGGAGAAAATACAGGAGACTCCAATTGTCAAAAGAAAAGAATCTCCCATTGAGAAAATGGAAGAGTTTAAAAGACCAATGGGGGTTATGATTGACTCCATTCTCTATCTTTTGAACTTAAAATGGATAGTATTCCTTTCATATGCTACTTCTTTTAACGAGTATATTGTTGATGAGAAGCAGTACATATCAATCAAGGAAAGAAAACCACCTTGGAAGAAGGGAATGGTAAGTCATTCTTATATTACACCTTCTATGGACAAATTTGGTAAGTATTCTTGGAACATTTCTTCAATCAATATTAATGGTCGGTAGGACTAGAAGATTCGAGGACAAATCTTTTTGAAGAATTGGGGAATGATCTGTTAGGATTCTAGAACACATAGCAGCAGAAAAATAAAAAAACTTCCAGAATCTTGAGCCATGGTCCATGCATATAATGTAAAACCGATTGATGAGAAAAACATACATTTTTTATTGCATTTAACAACAATTGTTTTTTTTTATCTTTTTCAAACCGAGACGCTACCTTTTCACAAAAGCCTTCTACTGGTTTCCACATAACAAGTCTTTCACGAACTGATTAGGTTTGCTAGAACCAAAAGCCTTCTGAATCCAGTATTTAGAAAAAGCAGTGATGTTGGAGAATTTTTTAAAGAAAAGAAGCAGCTACGGTTTTTGCATCAGATAGGTTAACAATATATTAAAAACCCTAGTAGCTTTATTCTTTTCTATTTATACTTTTACAATTAGAAAAACTAATTAATTCTGAAAATTATTCAAAAAATAATTTCAAAATTTTTGGTCTCATCAAAACTTGATTTTAATTCTCTTTTTAAAATCTTATAAAAAAGATAAATCCACCAATTGCATTGAAATCATAATTCAATGAAGTTGGGCCACAAATTTTATATTCATTAAAAACTCGTGATTACTCGCTCTAGTGTGTGACATTATAGTTTCACTTAACACTGGCAGCGGGCCTAAAGCCACAAGTAATTAGTGGCCTCGAGCAAGACATTATGCCTACCCATGTTAAGTAAAATCGAAGGTTCAATTTTAACCTATTTTAAAAACCAATACTTAGTCATTTTGCCACACAATATCCGGATTAACCATAAGCCATGGATTAAGTCATCCTTTTATAGCTTAATCACTCGTTTCCTGATCCTTGATTAAACTGTCTAAACAAATGATGCAAATAACTTTTTATTAGTTCATTCGAGCATGACCATGCATTTTATAGTTTAAATCATCCAGCGGGCCCAAGGATATTTCACTCAAAATGGTAGGACAAATCCAATCTTTTTTCATTCACATTTCTCTCCATGATTCATACTATGTCCAACTAAAGCCTACATAGTTATCCAGTTAAAGATTACGTAAGACTAGGTCACGACAAGAATTCCTCACATGGAAATCCATGATGAAATCAGATCCAGGGACTCAAATATGAATATAAAGATGAGAAGTACTGATGACATAATCCATATAGTAATTCTCATTACGGGTCATGTCCAATATATCGTTCTTTAACATGTATCTATACTCTAACTTAAATATCTCATATTCATGATCAGTAAAACATGATCATCCATCAGATTATATACTATTCTTAATTTATTATTTTTCCAACAATAATAACTAATTAGAGACTATTTAGAATAATATATCTATTGCCAAAAGGGTTTTTACTATTAAGTCACATACTTAATGACCAAAAAATAGATAATATTATTCATGGAAATAATAGATATAATAAAATCAATAATTTAAATATAACATCAAAATGCATAAATGAGAAATTATGTTATTGTCCTTGTACATTATATTATCATGATGGAGGCCAAGTAGCTTTAATTGAAATTTGGATGTTTGCTTACAAAGATAAAATCTACATTTCAAGACTTGAAGATTCAGGACAAATCTTTCAAAGAAGGAGGAAATGATGAAGTCTAAGGAAGGACTGAATCTTATGAAGATAAACATTTCAAGCTTGAAGAAGTCATAAAGACATTGAAGTTCAACAGTGAAGAACAACTTGTTCAAGATGCCTTATGTAAAGAAACTATGCTTGAGAGTGTTGTTGATTCAAGCAAGTATTTTAATGTTATCAAGGATCAAGACATTAGCAATGTTAAAGAGGGATTCTATGCCTTCTAACATGATCACAAAAGTCTTGGAAGAGTCCTTGAAGAAGCATGAAAGATGTTTGGAAGGCATGGAAGACATGTGGAGAAGAAAGGAAACAAAATGGAAGGTGTTCGGTGCCATTTTTGCCCAGTCTGATGCCAGGCATGTTTTGTCCCACTCCAGATAGAGTTTTGGACAAATTCCAGCCATTTCCAGAAGAAGCCTGGCACTGTGTCCTGTTTTGCATTAGGTCCCAGATGCCATGCCCCAGACTGCCCTATTTTGGGTTTTTAAGTGTTTTCTTGATCAAATTGGTTTATAATTAAGGGCTTTTATGTATTTTACATCCTAATTACTAATTATCTAGGGTTATATCTACCTTTTGGCTACAAATGCTTCCTTATTATGTAATCCAAACATTACAACTCTTCTATCAATCAAAACAAATTTTGTCTTTAAGTGCAAAACATGGAAGATCAAATTGATCTTGGTTAGGGTTTCCTCATGAACTAACTAGGGTTCTTGAGAAACTTCTTTGAGGCTTTCTTCACTTCGGTTTACGGTGTAGAATTGTCTTTAAATTCATTAGATTGGTTTTGGATAATCAATTCCAAAGGTCAATCTAATCACTAAACTTGAACTTTTTGATGAAAATCTTGGGAACTTGCTTTGTGATGGAATCCAAGGGATTGAGCCATTGATATGAAAAATTTTAATTCCAAGGAATCACATCACTTTGGGCATATAGAACGAAGGGGAAAATAAAAAGCTACAGGAGAGACACCTTTTAGGCTATGTTTTGGTTTAGAAGCAGTGCTCCCAATAGAAATAGGCATGAAAACTCTAAAGCTTACTGAATACAATTCAGTCTTGAACGAGGTTGAGAGACGGAAAACCTAGACCTCTTTGAAGAAGCCAGAAGCAATGCACTAGCTGCTGATACAAAAGGCAAATCACTACCTTTTTTAACAAAAAAAGGCAAGGAAAGGAAATTTGCTATAGGGGATATGGTTCTCAAAAAATCAGACGTTGGCAAGCAAGATCAATTATCCAAATTGGAAGAAAGCCGGGAGGGCCCTTACATTTTCCAAGAGGTACACAAGTTAGGAAGCTACAAGTTATTAGACCTTGAAGGTATACAACTGTTGAGACCTTGGAATGAATTCTAAATCCTAGATTTAGCTCTTGAAATCCAAGACCTAATTTCTGAATTCAATTTATGAAAATCAAGTTTTATGCAAAGCTTTGGATCATGATTTGTCCAAAAAACCCTCTTCTACTTTTAATTATCTGTTTTTGCCTTGATATAAAGTAAAGAAAGGAAATGTCATGCTTGCAACTTGGTATGATAAAAAACCTTAGAAATTCAGCAAACAGAAATTAAGCAAGAGATGTTGCATTCTACTTAAGAGAAAAGGAGCTCAAAATGAGCACTGTATTTGACATTACATTCATCGAAGAGCTCAAAATAAGCATTGTATCTACATTACATAAATAGCTATTCAAAAGAGACAAAGAAGACTATTTTTTGGGTCTCAGAATTAGGGTTTGCCAGGAAGCTCTCAAAATTCTCTGGCTGGATTCTCTTCAACTCGTGAAGCTCCCTGTCCTGCATGTTAAAGTTAGTAACACCTAAAAGCTCTTTCAAAGGACATTTTGTG
The DNA here is from genome assembly GCA_035221335.1 of Echites panduratus. Taxonomy (NCBI): domain Eukaryota; kingdom Viridiplantae; phylum Streptophyta; class Magnoliopsida; order Gentianales; family Apocynaceae; genus Echites; species Echites panduratus. The sequence goes on from JAWZTD010022018.1 coordinate 10,481, forward strand.
AACAAAAAAGAAGGCAACTCAGTAGTGGATAGTAATTGGTTTACCTGAAGGATGATAGCCAATTACTGGCTCAGAAAGAGGTACCGTAGAACCTTTAGAGCTCCACTTCAACAAACATAATTTCAAGAGTTTCAACAAGAAGATCCTTAGGAGCTTGACTAGAGGGACTTGGATCTTTACTCGACAGAGAATCAACCTCATGTTGCCATTAACCTTGAATTTCATCAAAGGACGGATAATGGGGAATAAAAGAATATTGAAGGTTATAATAGACCATCTTGTATTTACCTGAGGGGTCAATGTCAACCTCCTTGATTTGTAAGACTAATCAATACCCTAATCCAAGTAATTGATAGCCCTAGTGTAATTCTACAAGAACCCTAGAAGAGTTTTTGTAAGAATCTCACAATTCAAGACAAAGTCTTGATTTTGCTCCAAGAGCAAGCAATTCTCTCTCTCAATTTGTTTCCATAATGAATTGAAATTGTTAAAATACAAGAAGAAGGCTTATTTATAAACCAAAAACTTAACTAAATAAAGCTGGGAATTAATTGCATAAAAGGGCCCTAACTATATAAGAAAATACAAGAAAAAAAGGAAAGGAAAAGAAGGAAATTCGCTTCTGGGGAAAACTATAGCAACTCGGGTACTGTAGCTTGACGAACTACTTCTGTTTTCAATATCTGAGAAGACAAAAAAAGAGCTAGCGCAGGACAGTTTGATCCGGGAGCCTGACCTTCGGATGCATGAGGCTCTATCCCATCCAGTACTTGCCCGAAGAGAGTTTCTAGGGTGAGATAAGATTTCTCTCTTCAATAAGTTTGAGGGATTTCTCCCTACGACTATGTTTCTGATAAACAAGTGGTTTTTTCTGACTCTACAACTGACCAGTCTGCCGAGACGACCTCTTCATACACAACGGAGCCTATGCAGCTATAGGACCATCTTCACAGCTCTTAGTCTTTTTGTTCCTTTTTCTTTTAGAGTGATGAACATTTCATTTTGTTTACTATGAATGTAATCAAATATTTTCTCTTGACATTCTGCTCTTATAAAATTCCATTACATATTCAGTTGCTGGTACTTTTTGACCTTTCCATAAATCTCTTATAAGAGAATCTTTGAAATTTATAGAACAAAGATCTCTATATCAGTAGTCTTGTTAATAATAACTTCCATTAACTGAAATCAGAATTCGAATGATGCTGGAAAGAAAACAGGTCAAACACTTCCATAAGTCCAATGAGCATAATGCAGATAAAGACTACATTGTAAAGCTTGTTAATCATATAAACCCTTACCATAGACTCTGTGAAGTTCTTCATTGGAAAAATAAATATACATAAAACTTACGAAAAGAGTTCTGACCTTTGGAGTCAAGCTTGCTGGTGCATAGATCTTTCTAAAGAAATTTTCATTGTTGGTTAGATTTGCAAGGACCATGTTGAACAAGTCCTTCAAATTGTAGCCATCTTCACCAATATAAATTCTATTAACAAGCTTATGGAACTCAACTCGGACCTTAAAGTAGATCCTGGGATGTATGAAGGTCTCTACCATCCTGAGCTAGCTAAGTCTAGGTTACCTTGGCAAGAAGAGGAAATTGCTCCCATGGTGGAAACTGCTCCTCAGGAGTTCATGTTAGCATCTCGAGAGGTCGCGATGACTGACAAAGTAGTCCCAGTAGTTGTTGAAACCACTACTGCTATTGAAGTAGATGAGCTGTCCAAGGTTTCTGAGGTTGACATTGACCTAGGTGAAATAATGTCTTAGGTGCGATTTCGACATACCCGCCAAAAGGGATCTAGGGAAGAATCACATCAGTGCCTCTCCTTGAGAGCCTAGGTGAGGGTATCAATGTGATGCATCAAAATTTACTCTCTCTTTCTCTCTCTCTCGTTGTAATAACTAGAAATATCCTTGAGGGCTTTACGCTTGCACTTGACTGCCTACTTAACAAAACAAGAAACTGAAAAGAAGATGGAAAGCAAGAAAAGAAAAAAAGGGAACCTAAAAGTTCAATTAATGTTCTGATGAAAGAGGGAACCTAAAAGGTCAAATCCTTTCTTATCCAAAAGATTTTGGTGGCATTTGAATTTCAAAAGGAAGTTCCCAAGAGACACCATCCTCTTCGATTGGTTGCCAAAAGTATTGACAATACACTTGTTGAATCATGTAAGCTAAACGAAGGAATTTAGGCTGTTGAGTTTCCATGGACCTTCGAGAGTCTCTGAATGAAAAGGCACATTGATTGAAGTCAAGTTTTTTGCCTCTGAAAATTTTCAAAACTTAAAGATAGCTGAGCTCAAAGGGTGTAGTGATGGGCAAAACGAATACAACCTGAAAGACCCAATCAAATTACCCATGAACCCGACCCAAAGGGTAAAGAACTGACTCGGTCTACTCTTGGGTCCAAACCTAAGAAGGTCTATAAACATACATTGATATAACCTCACGAAGGTCCTTTTATATGACCACGACCTCTTACTGTCTCAGTAAACCCCGCGACCTATGAGTCAGGAGCTTATGGAAGAGATATAGGTCGCTGTGAACTTCTCAAGATCATGGGCCATTGATATGGTCTCCAGATAGTTCTATAAGACTACTGGACACCAATAAAGAAACTCTCAAGAAAAGAACACTCAAGATTGACTAGATACACTTCTTTCAATCACACCAAATTACACGGGATACAATTGATTTCCTTTAGCACACAACTCCTAAACTCAAGGAAATTGATTAACTTCAATCTAAATAAGATACCATGATCATAGATCAATAGGTAAGAGACTACACTCAATCTAAAGAAGAGTACTCTCTCTCTTTCAACTCTTTCTAGTGACTGACTTGATCGTCGGAGTTATAACAAGTCTGACAGCCTGCTTCGGTGATCTGTTATTATTTCTGGTTATTTTTGTAGGCGTCATAGTAGTGGGATGACCAGAAGGTCCATTTCAATCCCCATCGGTCAAAAAAATTGAGTATAAATAAAGTAAAATAAGTCGAAATGGACCAAATGTTGGGATTTATTGCCAAAAGGACTAAAAATTTTCTGTAATTATTAATTTAATTGAGTTGTTGTTCAAATTATTTTTAATGCATATTTTTTATTTCATACAATAAGGTCCAATTTCATTTAAATAGGTGATCTATGTGTTGGGCGATCAGCACTGTAAGGTATGGATCACTGGAAGTTTAAATAATAAGGAATTGTTCTTGGCCGGTTAATGGAATTGTCCTTTCCATTAAACAATGATCATAACACATTAGTCTCCTTTAAGTAGGTGACTTACCTTTAGTTGTTGGATAGTGTTCCTGGATTATTTGTGTTAGCACATTTTGTATGTATACAACTGGGCCACATAGTGATTGTTCTCTAAAGGTGCTATCAAAGAAAAGAGAACTAGTATCTGATGTGATTCTTCCCGACTCTTTTTTCATCGAGTAGGACGACGCACACCATAAGTCAGGATTTCACATAAGGTTTGTTTGGATTAGGTAGAATGACCTATGAGAAGCTACTCTCACCAACCATTCTCTTGATTTGGAAGACTAATCAATACCCCAATCCAAGTGATTAATAGCCCTAGTGTAATTCTACAAGAACCCTAGAAGAGTTTTTGTATGAATCTCACAAGATGAAGTTTCTGTCACAAGAGTTAGCAAAAAGGTTTCTCTCTTAGATTTCTGAACATGAACATTAATTGTCTTGGAATACAAGAGAGAAGGCTTATATAAGGTTCCCGCTACTGGAAACTCGCTTGCATTCGGCACCGGTTGGGACTCGTCAGGAGTCGGATGGAAACCTGGAGAGAGTCGAACCCTCTCTGGTAGAATAGTGACCTTGGGGAGGAAATGGCTGGTGCCGAACCACAACTAGCAGGCACCTGACAACACATGATTTCTTAGATTTCTCTTCCAATTTCCAGCCAGATCTTCATGTCATCTTGGTCCTTACTTTTCCTTGATTTCTTGGCTAGATTATGGCATGAATTGTAGTTCGTCTTAGCTCTTAAATGTAATATTTCACCCTTCTTGTTTGTTCATAATCTTCATGAAGTTTTAGGGTTCTTCATGGAAGACTTCTTGCTCAAGTATCGTCATAAGTCTTCAAAATATATTCTTCCTATTCATAGTTCTTTGACAAAATTCCCAGCCCTTTTTATCCTTCAAAAGTCACAACATTCCAAAGCCTTTGGATTCCTCATTCTTCTTTAAACTTGTTGGTCTCGAAGATGGCTTCAAAATCAAGAAGCTCTTTCTTCCGTTGGAGATATGTGATTAGAGCCTTCCTTATCTTTGATGCTCAAGCCCTCGTGATTGGTCCAGAAGGTATTGATGGTACGAGCTCTCCATCATTCCCCCCTTTCTTCGGAAGGAGTCGTCCTCGAATCTTTGTCAGCTATATCAAAAATAGAAAAATCACTCACATTGAACGTAGGACTAGCTTTGTACTTTCTTTGCAAGTTGACTCGATAGGCTTTGTGGTTGATTTTCTCAACAATTTGAAATGGTCTTTTTCCCCTAGCATCAAGCTTCGTCTTCCGTGCTGGAGGAAACCTTTCCTTTCTTTAAGTTAATCCAAACCCAGTCTCTGATCTCAAAAGCTACCTTCCTTTTACCTTTGTTGTAATACTTGACATTTCTTTGGTTTTGCAATTGAATATGTTCCCTTGCCTTGGCATGCAATTGCTTGACCAAATATGCCATTCTTCCCATCTAAGCTTTGTAACTCATTCAAAGGTAGAGGAGTTAAATCCAAAGGAGTTAAGGGGTTAAAACCATACACTAACTTAAAGGGAGAAAAATGCATAGAAGAATGCACACAACGTTTATATGCAAATTCAATTAATAGCAAGCAATCCTCCCATGATATTAAGTTTTTCTTGATTATAGCTCTCAACATGGTTCCCAAGGTTCTATTAACAACCTTGGTTTGTCCATCTGTTTGTGGATGACAAGTGGTCGAAAACAACAACTTGGTCTCTAGTCGCCCCCGTCACACCTTCCAAAAATGGCTTAATAATCCTTATCACTAATGATGGTTCGAGGGATGCCATGTAGTCTCACTACTTCCTTAAAAAACAAATTTGCCAAGTTGGTAGCATCATAAATTTTAGAGCAAGCAATAAAATGAGCCATTTTAGAAAGCCTATCCACTACCACAAGAATAGAATCCTTTCCCCTCCTAGTCTTAGGTAATCCTAATATAAAGTCCGTAGACATATCTTCCCAAGGGGCATTAGGAATAGGTAGAGGCATATATAACCCATGTGCTTTTAACGTAGACTTAGCTTTCTTACATGCAACGCAATACTCACAAACTCTAACTGTATCCCATTTCATGTGTGGTCAACAGAAATGTTCCCCAAAACTGCCAAAGTCTTAGATACTCCAAAATGTTCCATTAATCCCCCACCATGGCTTTCAAGTACAAGAAGTTTTCTCAAGGAACATTTAGGGATGCACAATTTATCTTCTCTAAATAATTACCCATCATGCAAATAAAATATATCATGAGATCCCTTTCCACAAGTAGTAAACATGGTTTAGAAATCATCATCATCTTTATACATTTCTTTCAAGAATTTAAAACCTAATAATCTATCACCAAGGGTAGTAAGTAGGACATACCTTCGCGAAAGTGCCTCTGCTACTACTTTCTTCTTCACTTGTTTGTACTTGATCACATAAGCGAACGTTTCAATGTACACCACCTATTTAGCATGTCCTTTGGTGCCCCTTTAAATGCTTCAATGATTTATAATCAGAGTGGATGATAAATCCCCATGACCAAAGATAGTGTTGCCAATGTTCCAAGGAACTGACCAAAGCAAAGAGTTCCTTGTCATAGGTAGAATTGTTCAAAGTAGCACCATTTAACATCTCACTAAAATAAGATACGGGCTTCAACTCTTGCATCAGCATAGCTCCTATCCCCTCTCCGAATGCATCACATTAAATTTCAAAGACTTCCAAAAATCAGGGAGAGAGAGGATTGGGGCACTAATTAGTTTAGACTTAAGCATTTGAAAAGATTGTTCTTGTTCTTAACCCCAACTAAATTTTACCTTCATCTTAATCATTTCGGTGAGGGGGCTGCAATGATACTGAAATTAGGCACAAACCTTCGACAGAAAGACACCAACCCGTGGAAACTTCTTACCTCGCTTGTGCTTTTAGGTGTAGGCCATTCTTGGATTACTTTGATTTTCTCTTTATCCCCATGGATACCGTTAGGAGCAAAAATGTAACCAAGAAAAGTGACTTAAGGTAAACGAAAATAACACCTTTTCAAGTTAGCAAACAATTGTTTCTTCCTAAGTATTTCAAATGTTGAACATTTGCACTTATGCTCTTGCTATATACTGAGATGTCATCAAAATAAACTACCACAAATTTACCAATACATTGTTTAAGAACATGATTCATTATTCTCATAAATGTACTTGGTGCATTTGCATGACCAAAAGGCATCACCATTCACTCATACAAGACATGTTTAGCCTTGAAAGCGGTCTTCCACTCGTCTCCTTTCTTCATCCTGATTTGATGGTATCCGCTTTTCAAATCAATCTTAGTAAAACACTCACTCTCACTTAATTCATCTAGCATGTCATCAAGCTTAGGTATGGGAAAGTGATATTTTACCTTAGTTTTATTGATGGCTCTGCAATCCAAGCACATCAGCCACGTCCCATCCTTCTTGGGCACAAGCAACACGGGAACCACACAATGTAAATTGTATTAATTAAAGAACAAAATATACGAATTACTCGGGCATACCCGAGGGGCAAATACATGGGAACGCTAGATAAATCTATGTGCCCAAATCAAATATGGATAAAATACTAGGATGCAAGGAAGAAAGGACCCTGCATACTTGTGTTTTAATCATAAAACAAGTGTCAAGAACACTACTCAAATGTCCATCGAAAATGACCCAATTGTAGCTAGTCCAAATGTAGTAGACTATTGCCACTACTGCTAACCGCCTCAACTTTGGTACCCAAGTTGTACCACGTGCTTCCTTTATGATCCATTTGATTGCCGCTGCCAAGGTGGTCATCTGTCGCTTGATACCTAGCCAGTCACGGATGGTTGCCCACACCGATCTGGTAAATAGCATGCAAAGAAAAGGTGTTGATGGCACTCCTCGTTGCACATGCAAAAGCAACATTTTGTGTTGATAGAGAAGAACGACAATCTGTCCCTAGATTGAAATTTACCTTGAACTGCCAACCAAGTAGTAAATGAAAACTTTGGTGGTGTCCAAGCTGTCCAGATTACTTTGACCCAAATTACCTTCGGCTTATGTGGCCTAAAGAAATCATATGCTTTACTTGCATAAAGTGTAGCATCTGCTGCCCAGTCTGCCATGATCCTCTGTGCTTCATCTACCCCCTATGTCCGTGCAAGGAATTCATCTCTAATATCCAACAGTCGTTTCCAAAGGGCTGAATCGTTCTTCCTTTTATTAACCATCCAAATAGAAGAGTGACCCAAGTAGCTATGATGCACCCATTGTACCCATAAAGTGTCTTTCTTACCATGTATATTC